>CM024760.1:177695354-177964321 GCA_014218235.1 Colocasia esculenta
TGGAGGCATCTCTCTCTCTCTCTCTCTCTCTCTCTCTCTCTCTCTCTCTCTCCTTTCTCCTCTCTCTCTCTCTCTCTCTCTCTCTCTCTCTCATTTTCTTCCCCAAGAAGAGCCTAAGTGTCGTATCATGTATTGGAGGCATCTCTCTCTCTCTCCCCAAGAAGAGCTAAGTGTCGTATTCATGTATTGGAGGCATCTCTCTCTCTCTCTCTCTATCTCTCTCTCTAGTTTTCTTCCCCAAGAAGAGCCTAAGTGTCGTATTCATGTATTGGAGGCATCTCTCTCTCTCTCTTCCCCAAGAAGAGTCTAAGTGTCGTATTCATGTATTGGAGGCATCTCTCTCTCTCTCTTCCCCAAGAAGAGTCTAAGTGTCGTATTCATGTATTGGAGGCATCTCTCTCTCTCTCTCTCTCTCTCTCTCTCTCTCTCTCTCTCTCTCTCTCTCTCTCTCTCTCTCTCTCTCTCTCTCTTCTCGCTCTCCTCTCTCTCTCTCTCTCTCTCTCTCTCTCTCTCTCTCTCTCCTCTCTCTCTCTCTCTCTCTCTCTCTCTCTCTCTCTCTCCGGTGATAATGTGTATATCTTAGTTCTTCTTTCTTTCTTTTTCTTTTGGTGGAATCAACACCCGGTCCAACTTTAAAGTTCCTATTTAATTTTCGGTCCATTGACCGGTCGACTTTAATTTTAAGTCCATTAATAAAAAAACTCCTATTTTCGGTCCAAAATAGATAACCACCGTTAGAATGAGACGGTTTGGGGTGCAAATATCTCAAATGCCCTTCAAATTTGTTGAATAAATAGTCCTAATGATATAGTTAAATTGTAATAAATGATCACATTCATTTCATATATAATTTAATACCATATTCATAAATAGAATAAAATAAAAAAATGAAAACACAAATCATTCATATACTAATTAATACATATAACAAGATAAAAATTACATTTATACAAACAAACCATATATTTATCATGTATAATATATAATATGCATGTGTAATATTAATCTAGTGATGTTTAACACTCACATCTCTGTATCATCTAGTGATGCTTCTCGTGGAGCACCATCTGTTACTTTTTCTATTAATGAAACAAGTAAAAAATATCCAAAATAATTAATCTAATTATCATATAATTTGCCACGAAGTGGGGGGTTTGGTTCGCGGTCAAACCAATGGTAGAATAGGGTTTGTGGGAAAAAAAAATGGGAGGAGATAATAGAAATGACTAAAAGTTAACACTTAACTGATTTAGGACTAAAAATTAAAATTCAAACGGGGACCTAAAATTAATTTTGAAGATACTTTTAGACCGGAAGTCAAATTCCCCTTCTTTTTTCCCTTCGCGAAGTGATATATAATGACAATGACAAGAACTTGCGGGGAGGTTGAGTTGCTTATCAACCATTATGTTAATATATAGTACTCTCAAAGATACTCATAATATGTGGTCGGCCTTAATAAAGCCCATTTTGGATGTCATAAAACAACAGCATATTCTTTCTTTCTCTTTCTTTTATTTTGGGCGGACAAGTCACGCAACTATATATATAATTCCAACTCCCAAATTTCTGCTCTCATGCATTCGTAAGATTGAATTGGACGTGCGTGGAAAGATCGGCCTATACCCCATGCATGTTGAAAGTTCCTCCCTTTTGATGTGGAAAATTCTCCCCTTCGCACCTCAATAAGACTTGGCAAGTTGAAAGAGATGTTGGAGGACTTCTAAATTTCTAATACCATTAATGGTTTACCGTGTGGTTGCGTAACACAGTCAACTCAGCCCGTGTTAGGTGTTTTTTGAATCTCTAACATGATCGATACGATATGAATTATTATAATATTTTTAATATTATTTATTTTTATATATTTTTATATTTATTATTATTATTATTTAAATTTAGATCATCGAATCAAAATAGACCATCAACTTGTGCCAACATAAATCTAACACGACTAATGCATACGACACGACCAACTTCATAACATTCTCGTCAAACTGGTTCATGAGTGGTTCATGAAATCCGATAGCTGGTTCATGCATGAAATCCGACCAATCTGAGCCATTAAAAAAACAAGTCAAGTCTTGTTCTTACTTATATATGGTTAGAGAAAGATTTATTGTACTTGTATATTACACTTTAAGTACAATTAATTAGGCAACAATTTCTATGACATCTAATAATTAGATGTCACTTCCTCATTTCTCATGTAAAAATAACACATAAATTATTATCTAATCATATTATACTAAAATACAATATTCAGATAAAATAAACTTTTCTCATATGATTAATGTTGCCGTCCTCACAAAGTTGACAAAAGCACATTATCTACAAGGAATCTGCACAAGTGGATGCCCTGCCCGGACGCGCAGGGTGGTATGTAGCTAGGAGTATCTGATCCGCATGATGTGATGTTTCTCGTTTAAAAGCTAAGGTTTTCATTTAGTTTTTAGCTTCTGTACTTTTAAAAGATTTTTTTTTTTCAGTTTTTAATTTCCATATGTTTTTTATATTAGCTCTCCGTGTCATAATTTGATTATTAAATGAAAAACTTAACTTTGCCCAGAAAAGGCGTCATCAATTAAAATAGATTTAGATTTGATGTTTAATAATATTAACTGTGTAATAAAACACATAAACAATATATTGAGCTATTGAAATGATAGCAAATTAAAAAAATGTATGATTTAGAGTTGTATAAATATCTCATTCACATGAAAGGACCATATAAACATCACACTATTTAATTGCGGTGATAGAAAATGGCAAAAATAGATGATTATAAGTTGTCTAAGCATCTCATTGATAAGAAATGAACATATAAAATAAAATTAGAAATTAAAATAATAATAATAATATTTATCATATCGTACCAACCGCACTAAAGACTCATTAGATCCCTAGTAAGATCGGACTCGATGTACCGTTGTGATTCATAGCGACACGAACCAACCATGACCTCAACTTTTAGATTTATGCCCTTAAACATTAGAATACAACATAAAATCTCAAACTTTAAGCGTGGCACAGTTAGACACCCGACAGATGGGAAGAGGCGTGCCTAGAGATCGATCCCTGGACGCCCAGAGTTATGCAGTGACTTCGACCTGCGCCCAAGAACCAAAAAATAAATAAATACAAAGATAAATCCATAAATCCAATTGCTATCGCTCACGTTCAAGTCTCAAATTTAAGCAGACGTACTCTCACATGTCATTATCAGTTGAAATGATACATCCAAATACATTTTGTTATATCTCAAACTTGAGATGCAGATCTAAAATTTTGAATTATAAGCTAAAGTTATATAAAATTAGCCGTACTTCTATGAATGGGTAACATATATTTCGATATCACGTAAAAGGTTCAAGTCCATAAACTTGTTTGCTCACGTATGGAACTAAATCACTAATATCAAATTATGAATCTAATGGTAAAGTTATAACAAAATAAACGTACTTGTATGGAATCCCACATGCCGACTCAAAACCGGAGTTGACAAATTAATTATTTTCATAAACTGATATACCTTTTGATACAAATAACATTTAATATGAATCACATCATTGAAAGCTTGAGTACATTTTTTTCGTTCATAAAAGAATATCTCACTCCCTCATAGATTATTGGACACTAGATGTTTGAGAAATGCTTTCTATCCGTGAAATGGGTAGAAAATTTTATCATTAGTCAGAAGTCAGACCTCTCATCTTGTTGATGTGTGAAATTTGACAATCTGATCAATAAGATGCAACCGCTGAGCAACTTTCTATCCGTTTCACAGATATAAAAACATTTCTCAGGACACTTTGGTCATCAGTTTACAACCATAAGTTATACATGGGACTCTCAAATGTCTATATGGTGGAATGGCCAATAAAACAAGAAACTAGAAACTTCTGAAAGTGAATGAATACAAGCCTAGTCTTTCCACAAACCCAACATAATAAGGCACGTTACAAGGCTTTGCTCATGATGGCTTACAAAATTGCCAGTGTTAGAAAAGAAACAAGAAACTGTGGCATTATATGTGTAAATGAATAGAATAACTATTAAAACCTACACAGATGACTGCACCACAGCAGCAGCATATTTAACATTTCTTAAATAATGCCTGGCCTTGATCATCTGAAGAATGCCATGCTCGCATCATCATCATCATCAGAGCCTTGATCATCTGTAGTATGCCATGCTCGCATACTAGGGCAAAAACTTGCATGGCAGACTCTGACCAAACCACGGCAGGAACATTTAGAGTAAAGTTTTCGTTTCAACCTTTTAAAAGCTTGACATCTCTTAAGAACATCCCACATTTTTTTCTCACTGCGTCATCAATTAGTGCTCCCACTTTCAGGCAATTGTGACACAATTTTGAGATCCAATAATTGATCCTTAAGATTTACCATGTAAGGCGTTGTCTTTCAAACGTCTGGTCCATTATCCAGGTGGAGGGAGACCTTTATGTTCATCGCTGCAAGTTCGGCAGCCAAATATCTAAATACATATGGCATGGCTACTGTTTCCATTCCCTTGCTGGTCTTACATGCCTGGCACATCAAGCTCTTGGGAGCTCTAGCGGAGGAAGCCCACTGATCTCTCGCACTGCTTTTCTGTTGTTGGATGGTAGTTGTAATAAGACTACCACAAAGGCGGCAAACATCAGCTATGTGATAATCAGAGCAGCTGTGCAGCCTGTCATGTAATAGATATGCAGCTCCGTGTGCAAGAAGTGAGTCACGCTCCATCTCCCCAAATCGTATTCCTCCTCCACGCTTTCTTCCTCCTACAGGTTGCCTTGTAATCTGGTCTATGGCACCTGTGGAACGAACCTGAAACAACAAATGCACAGAACCAGTCGACATAACAATACAGGAGGATTAGTTGCTAGATGTGCAATAAGTGATAAAGTGGTGGGCACCCCTTTACGTGATTAGTCCATGTGGGGGTGACAAGACATGAGAGAAGACTTGCTTTTTCTTTAAAAAGTGAGGCCTATTACCAAGTCTCGTCTTTTTTCTTGTAAGCCATATATGGACCAATAATGTTGGGGGTAATAACCACCACCTCATAGGACAAGATAATAACATAGAATGCACCTAAATAAGCATGCAAAATGAAGATCCAACAAGCATATCTAAAGTTACGCATGCTGACATAAGAATAGGCCCACCTTACCTTGATGTTTTACCCCCGTCTTCCACCATTAGTGGCTGGTCATGTTGGTTCCAGAATTTTCTGTTTTTACCTACTTTCCTCGTGATCAAACTAGTTCATACAGCACATATCTGCCTTTTCCTTAATGTATTGGATTGTTCACAATCAAATGGAACTAAAGTATTTATATATAGCACACAGTGATGTTTCTACGGTGGGAGAAGGATTGGCTTTGGCTAACTCATTGGAAGACATCTGCTTGTCTTTCCATCTTCAAACAGCTTTTCAATAACCAAAAAAAGAACAGAAGACCTGCAGCGGTTCGTAATAACTAAAAAAAACATAAGTTCCTATCATCTATGCATTGCGAGTTTGTGATTTAATGCCCCCCAGAAAAGTAGGTATATTATTATTCCTCCAGTCGTGGTAGTGGATTACAATCTATAGTGATTAATAAATGAATAAAAATAAAAATGGCTTCTTTCATTTCACCTGAAATTTGTCTGATACCATGTGCCGAAGACGTTGGTAGTACACAGGCCCGATGAAAATCTCACAAGTCAGCTCTGTACCAAGGACACCACTATACATGACCTCGAGCCCATGATAGTTGAAACCTTTTGAAACCAGCAATGGACCAAGGTCATCAATAAGAGAGTCTGATTTAGGTGTAGACTCATTATCAACGTTAGTACAACCAGAGAAAGGGGTTGCATCAACAAATTTTCCATGCGTACTTCCCCCCTGTAGAAAGGAAAAGGTGAATAGTAAAACTTCAGAATATCATTGTTTAACAGTACAACGCATTTGAACAATGAATCCAACAGCGAACTGTGAGAATCAAAATAAAATCAAGATCTGCAAGACTTTGTGGCCCACAGGAAATGACAAAATAATGCCTTGGACTTTTGGAATGGCGATCATGCAGTTATGTCAGAATCATTGCATCATAGGCCCTATTTCTTGGGCCAAGTGGTTGAAGCTAAAAAGTAAGACCACTTATCCACTCTCCTACTGACTGGGACTTAGTTGCTGTCAGTAGGAGAGTGGCTCTCTTGGAGAAGTCATATGCACGTTTGACTTCTTTTATTGGACTTTGAATTTTTAATATTCTATTGAGTTTATTTGAATTATGAAATTTTAAATAGGCCAAAATATGAGGGATTAGAAAGTCGCTATTTTGATAGAATCACCAAAATCGTAGTTTTCTTCTTGGATGGGAGAGTTGACTTTTTATTGGTAAGAGATACGATTTTTTTGATATTTTTATTGGATTCAAATAGGGGATACTTATTTATATGTAATATCTTAAGTAAATGAAATATTTACTTAAATGATATTCAGGTAAATAAATAAGAGAATCGGCCTGGATCAGTCTGGAATCGGCCGATCCCAGCTCGATCCAGTAGATCCAACTTGATTCTGGCCGATCCAGCTGGAAGTCTTGCCGATTTAGGGACTTGCCCCCAGACTCGGATCCTCATGCTGCGATCCGATCTTGGATCAGCCGATTCTGGGCCGATCCCACTGATTTTGCCTTCCATGGCCTTTATGAGTTTGTGTTTTCCAGAAACAAGATTCACCTAAACAGGCATACATATATTTGGCAGGTTTACACCCCAGGCTGGTACCGGTCCATGTTGATCTACAAGGCAAGAGAGCAATGTGTGAAACGCCATCCAGAGATCAGCAAGCACTGCATGTGTTTTTCAAAATTTTTATCCATTTTAGATTTCTTTTTA
Source organism: Colocasia esculenta (assembly GCA_014218235.1). NCBI lineage: Eukaryota > Viridiplantae > Streptophyta > Magnoliopsida > Alismatales > Araceae > Colocasia > Colocasia esculenta. The sequence continues at coordinate 177,702,254 of CM024760.1, forward strand.
TTGTCATTGCCTTCGTTGGACAGGCAGAACAGAAAGCAGCACTTTCGAAACACCACTTCCCACCCTCCTTGCTGCATCGCTGTCTTATTTTTTTCCTTTTTGTAGTCCAGCCATTGATCTTTTTGGGTTATTCCCGGTACTACCCTTGTGTTAATTATTTCACCAGTTACAGCTATTGCTGTGGTTGCACTAGAATGACATACAGCAGATTGGTTGACTCACCCTGCAACATCGTGTTTTTTCTCACTTTCTTTGGTCCATTTTCAAACTTTATTTGTCTATATTTTAAGCAATGCAATATACACTGACTTTGCTGTCAAATGGCCACAACTTGCCTCTTACTGCAGGTAAACATTGTTGCATAGATATTATAACTTTCATGAATAGAGGTTTATGTTCTGCATTTACATTTGGTTCTAACGCTTCATTGAATGTTATTTAGTTTATGTTTGCATAAAAGTTTCTTAGTTTTGCACCCTTTACATAGGTACGTATGTGTATAACAGCATTTTTTAATTATTCTTGCCATTGTGTTAATTTAATCACATTGCATGGCTAAATGCAATAAATTTAAGATTTTTCTTTCAAAAATAAGTTTATGATATCTTTAGCCACCATACTCAATCTTTACAAGATCTCTGAATGAATGTTCACTTTGGCCTTCCAAGACAAAGATTGAGGTATGATATGGTATTCAGTGTCTGAATATAGGACACACTATTCCACCTGGCTACAAGTTAATAGAAATATTAAAAAACAATAGCCATGTAGTACCTTAGCTGCAATAGATTCCAAAAGCATCCCAATAGTCATTCTAGAAGGGAATGCATGAGGGTTGATTATCAGATCTGGTCGCATTCCAGTAACAGCAGAGAACGGCATATCAATGTCAGGCCATAGCTGAGAGCAAACACCCTTTTGTCCATGCTGCTGCTAAACTTGTCTCCAATAATAGGATATCTAGGGCGACGAAGACGAATATTCACCTGTCCAAATCAAATAAAGGAATTATAACTCAATTCATTGCATAATGAAAGTTCTAAAAAGTCTCCTCAAAAACAAAAAACTCACACATAAACAACTTCAGCTTTTAACATAAGGTGGACAAAAAAGGCGGAAAAAGGACACAAGGAATTGCCATATCACATTATCACATTTGTCACCTTCCAAAAAGGACAAATGTGAAGCTATTCTACAAAGGCCAATTCAAAGGTCTTGCAAAATCATCCAACATTAAGTGTTGGGCATGAAATTCATAAATTTCTTGCTCTAATCCTACTTTAATAAAGTAGTATACTAGCATATAGAGCTTCATACTCCCAAGAAAAAGGTTCTGGGATACCAAGAGACTGATGTTGTTTTAACCATAGATAAAAGGTGCAAATACCTTATATCACCATTCCCCATTCCTTTTATGTACAATCAATTCATCCTCCTATATCATGAAAACTCCTCCACTGCCAAGCATGGCATACAATTTTTTTTAATAGAAACAAATGTCATATCCGCTGCTTTGGTTACCTACAACAGAGAATTGATAGATAAGCAAACTGAGAGTGGGGACTCATATATGCTTGTTGATGACTGTAAGGCCTCACAATACGAGAAAAGGTATACATTCAACTTGACTGATCAATCTCCCATCAAATTTTCTGAATCAGTAGTGCAATTGGAATTCTGAACTACAAGGACACTTTTTAGCAAAACATGTTAGAAATTTTATTCACAAGTTGTATGACACTTTTTTATTGCATTCTTCGTCACCTTTTTCTTGAGCCATTTGACCAAATGGTTGGATTATTCACATTAGAATTACATTCAGCGTCATAATTTTTAAGTTGACAACAATTCATCAGACAGTTCCCGAATGGAAAAACTGAGGGAAAACTGTTTGTATAATAATGTTCCCCTTAAGACTACTTCTCCACAAGGTTGACCACATCGGAATAGGGAATTGAATCGGAAATTTCCTGATTCGATCCGATTCCCCCATATCGGCTCCGAATCGGACTGATTCACTTGTATATACATATACAAATATATATATACATATACACATATATATAATTATATTTGTATGTTATAATATAATTATATATGTATATATATATATGTATGTCATGTAATATATATATATTATATATATAAAGGGAATCAGGGTGAATCGGGTGTATCAGGTATCGGATCTTCCCTGATACACACCGATTCAGGGGAATCAGTCCGATTCCCCCTGATTCGGTAACATAGTTGTCAAGGCGGCCGCCAAGGCGGCGCCTAGGCGTGAAGGCGGTGTTGGGGGGTCGCCTAAGTGGGCCGCCTAACTAGGCTGGCAAAAGGCGAGCCAAGGCGTCGCCATGGCGCGGTAGGCGGCCCAAGGTGTGCGCGTTGGCGCCTTGGGCGGGTTACCGGGTCCAACCAGATCCACTTAGTGGATCGGATCCCACTTAACCCCCCCCCCCGCCCAGCCCCGCGACTCCCCTGCACTCCCGATCCCTAACCCTGTCTTCCCAATCCCACCCCGCCTTGCCCCCAGACCCCCCAGCTAGGGTTCCTCCCCAACGGAGGTTTTGCCGCCGGAGAAAGTCTCGCCGGCACCGGAGAAGGTCTCGCCGCCTTCGGACCTCGCCGCCTCGCCGGCGCCGGAGAAGGTCTTGCCTCGCCGGACTTCAGGTACGCTCCCCGCCAATCCCCTCCTCCGACGTCCCACCTCCGCCCCCCATGATCCCATCCCCCTTTCCCGTCTCTTCTCCCCCCCCTCCGGCCGGCTTGGCGGTTTCCCACTTCCCCCTCCCTGTCCTCCCAACCTCTCTCCCTCCGTCTCTCTCTCTCTCACACACGCACACACTCACAGACCATCTCTTCTCCCCCCCCCCCTCCAGCCGGCATCCCACTTCCCCACTCCCTGTCCTCCCAACCTCTCTCCCTCCGTCTCTCTCTCTCTCTCTCACATGCACACACTCACAGACCGTCTCTTCTCCCCCCCCCTCCGGCCGGCTTCCCACTTCCCCCCTCCCTGTCCTCCCAACCTCTCTCTCCCCGTCTCTCTCTCTCACACATGCACACACTCACAACTGTCACTCTCTCTCTCTCTCTCTCTCTCTCTCACACACACACACACACGCACAGACACTGTCACACACTCTGTCACAGAGTGTGTGTGACAGTGTCCCGTCCTCACACACACACACACTGTCCCGCCCCCCCTCTCCTCTCTATCTCACAGTCACACACAATGACAGTCACACCCCCCCCCCCCCCCGATCCCTCTCTCACTCTGTTTCTCTCTGTTTCACAGACACAGTCCTATACTCCTATCCTTCCTCTATTTATCTTTCACATATGTTTGATATCCATTATGATGGTAATCTTGCTTGATATATTAAAGCGATGTTGTATTATATTTGTCACGACTCACAACTCTTATTTCTAGATTTTAGAAGAACAAAGGAACAAATTTCAGGTTAGTACTTACATTTCATATTTTTATTTATTCAAGTAAACTTTCTTTCATATGTTTAATTTTGGTACACTATTGGAATGGCATTTTTTTTCACATTGTGTTTATAATGTCATATTTGTGCAGTTTTGCATGATTGTATAATTGTAATTTCTTTTTTTTATATTATAAATTCTTTTAGATTTAACATAATAATATAGGATGTCACTCTTGAAATAGCCCAGACTAGACGTTATCTTTAGCGCCTAAGCGCCGCTTAGGTGGGCGCCTAGGCGCCGCTTAGGCACACAATGAGCCCAAAAACACCTTGGTCGCTTTGTCGCCTTGACAACTATGTTCGGTAAACTATGCTTCTCCATACTTAACAATATGAACATAGAATACATGAATCTAAACTAAACTGCCAGCATCAGTTAATAACCATGTGAAATCTGGCAGCCTCAGTTAATTTTGGAAACCTGCAACGAATATCATCTACCATATTCTGATTGCAGCTTACTACCTTATGCTAACTAAAACAGACAAAGAAAACAACAGCCAGGAATTTGCAAGGTTCTGGCAAAATTCAAAAGCATGCAAGGCAGTTTCACAAAGAAACCCATTTTTCAGAAAAGAACATAAACCTTTTGTAGGTGACTCCTGGATGTACCATCAACAGCAACGTAATCAACATATGCTGCCTCTGAACCCTTCAACATGGTTGGCTTTGGTTTAATGTCTAGTGTACTAGTGGAGCTGTACAATGGCTGATGTGGATGTATCATCTGCAAACCAACAAATTGATTAGTATAGACATTTTCTTGAAGGTAATTAATAATAGAGACTTGTACTTATAAATCATTAAAACTTATGCTAACCTGCCCAACATATGGAAGACCATCTGAATCAAGATAGGGAATCTGCTCCGGATGACTACTTCTGGCAAAAATTTCAAAAGCTTTGTCTGATTTCTCACTTGTCTTTGCCAAGTCAACAGTTTCTGTCTGCAGATGGAAGTTCGTAAGTTGGAAACAGAAAGTGGCTCAAAAGTGCAGGTACTGAAGGATACACTTTGTATCAGAGAATTTGGCAAAAAGATAAGATGCCTACGATTAGCATAGCTTGGTGCCTTCATCTTCATGGGATTGTTCCAACTTTCGGCACCAAATAGAAGATATGAATATAAATAAAGTGAATTTATTTATACCAACTTGATGGGCTAACATCAAAGTACACGTCTCAGTATGAACAGAGAAAATATTTAAAATACCAGGGATTCACCTAAGTCAGCTGACTATGAAGAACAATGAGTTGACTCAGAATGAGAATGATGTTTGGCCATTAAATGATGTACATCAGGTTTAAGCCCATAGATAAATGTGGCATGCCTAAATGGTTGATGCTAAAAGACAAATAGCTAAGGCCAGCTATAAATTCAATTTCAATGGAAATGAATTAACTTGTAACTGATCCTATTTCCTCCTTTCCAGCTATTTCACCCCTCAAAGCACAAGGACTGTTTGCATTACCATACAGATCCAAAATCAATAGAAATACTTGGAAGTGAACAAATATGCCTCATACTCCCCATCACCAGGATCAATCTCGATTGGCTTTGCTTTGTCCAGGAAATGCCAATGGAGAAACATATCTGGAGATTTGAGGAATGCACACATAGAATATCATATTTTCCTACATATCTAAGCTAGCAATAGTGAGCGGTTAACATTTATGTTCTCTATTTCTTTTTGGTCGCACATTAGTGTTCCTAAAAGACAAATTTGATCTTGACAGTGTCATGAAAGAAACTGAAGATCCTCAAAAATATTATCACTGCCACATGAAATTTAGTTATTTAAGTGGAAAGTACAGGCAAGAAAGTTCCCCACACTGCCATCAGTAATACAATGCCAGTGAGAATCCACAAGCGTAAGTTGCACCTTAAACTTACAAAGCCCTTAAAATCTACCGGTAAGATTGAAATTTATAGTTGGAAGGATGGATTGTCAACCTGATCTGACTTGGTTTTCCACAGGCGGCTGAAACCAGGTCAGTCTGACTCATGCACGGCATGTATAATACACTTAGCGTCCCCTTGATACTCTTTACATAAACAATTCCTCTCTCGGTGTGTTCCTAAGAATCCTTGGTCTGAAGCCACTTTCGATTTTCACTAACATTGAAACTGTAAGTGGGACTGGCTATAACTAATTTTGGTTGTCTTCCCTCTGTTATTTCTTTTTTTAAGAGTGGATGGTACCACATGTATACATTAAGAAATAGAGAGATTGTACAAGTATAGGTGGGCCAAAAAAACACCCGAAAAGGAACCTCCCCACAGCACCTATACAAAAAGCTAACACCAAGGTGTAAAACACTCTACCCGTGTAAAACACCCAAAAAGGAACCTCCCCACAGACAATCTGTTTCCATCCCCTATCTGCAAACTTCACAAAAACCGTCATACTTTTCTCCAAAAAAAAAAAACCCTAAATACAAACCTAACATGCTAAAAATTGGAAGCTACGCCAAACATGGCCATAGAACCTGACGACTTTCCATCAGAAAACTTATGTCTATATATGGAGGTAACTGGAGACAGAAGGCACCTCATCAAAACTTGAAGTACCTTCAAATGTGCATTGTTCTTTTGCATAATCATAGTGACCCCTGCAACCTATGAAGGTCAAAAGTCTGCTTCCTCCAATATAGAGGTAAGCCTAGTAGCAAAATGATAAAAGTGCAGAAGACCAGGCATCCATTTTACTCCACTACTTCAAGAACGGTATCCATTTTGCACCATTACTTGACAAATATCTACTAAGTGTATTGTCGCAATGGAGGTTTAACTGCTACCAGAAACAATAGAGAATCAGGAAAAGGGAGAGATCTATTCCTTCGTGTAATGTTCAAAAATTTACATCCTTACAAACAACTGAAGCAAAAAAAATCAATGTCATAGCCTCTTCTTCCAAAGTGATGAGCATCAAATTAGTAATGCATTTCCATGGTTCCGTCAGTCCATGGAATGATGGAATACAAATGTGAAGAGGTGGGAAGTGGGAACCTAATCCAGTACCATGTCAGTCCATAAATACAAGTTAAGAAGAATAAGTGATTGCATAATGAAGCATCTAGTTGACCCATGGAAAAAGACACTGCAACCACTGCATACCACACAAACTTTTGGAGATATATTTTAAAGGAAAGAGGGCTCATCCAAGCATACCTGATATATATGCCCCCGGCAGAGCCCACGCTCAACAGATGACTTATTCAAGATCATTGCATCCTCCATGTCATAACTGCATAATAGACTAATATTAACTACGTTCTTCATAGTTAGAAATTTACTTGTATCTTCGGATAAGGCTTACATTTGACCCACTTTTGGAATTTATAGTCACAAGAATTTCTATACAAGAAACCCAAACATGATTTTGTATGCTGAATATAAAATCTTACCCTGTATAAGCTAGAACAGCAACAATTGCATTTGTTCCCGTTGGGAATTCATCCATGCAATATTTGCTATATGAAGTTGTCCGTACTATGGGAGATTGAGGAGTCTTTAAAGGCATTCACATGTTCACAAGCAAAAAATCAAAGCATCAATTGAATGTTGCAACAAGTAGACATAACGGCAGATTAGGTACAGAGGTAAAGACCCATAATAACTACTGAAAATGCCCAAGCATATTTGGTACTTGACCAGTGGAGCAAAATATAATGCTCTCATCTAACTCACACACAATGGGCTTGCAGTGGCTTGTCAAGAAAAAAAAAATCCAATAAAAGATATTGTTGATAAAATGCAAGCATCTTGGCAGCAAAGAACTTGATGAAAGTCAATCCACAGTGATATTGACCAGTGAAGAGCAAAATATAATGCTCTCATCTAACTCGCACACAATGGGCTTGCAGTGGCTTGTCAAGAAAAAAAATACAATAAAAGATATTGTTGATAAAATGCAAGCATCTTGGCAGCAAAGAACTTGATGAAAGCATGGTTTGCCGTGGCGAATCAGATCAGCCTGATTCGCCCGAATCAGGGCGAATCAGGGAAACCCGGTTCTTGATTCCATCGATTCGGTCCGATTCACCCCCTATATATATAATAATATTATATCATATTTGTAATATATATTATACATTATAAATATGATATATATGATATATTATATATGCTATATATTATACCCATGTGAATCGATCCGATTCGAATCGATTCGGGTCGATTCGGAGGGAATCGGGGCGAATCAGGAGAAACCCAATTTGCCTCCTGATTCCGATCCGGCAAACCATGGATGAAAGTCAATCCATACCCAAACTTGGCACAGAAACAGACCAGGTTAGTGGACTCTATTATTAAAAACGTGTAAAAATATGAAAATGGTATGGCACAAAGCCTGCAAAGATCGATCAAAGGTAAGGAAAAAGTACCATGCAAGACATTATAGATGGGGAGAGAAGGGAGGAATAGAGAGCATAAATGGGAATAACATGGGAGGTAGATAGCTTACGCATTCACAAAGTCAGTGACCCCTACAGAACTGTCTTTAGTTTTTCTCACTAGGTTTAGCAAGGGGCCAACCAAGATGATAAGAGTTACAGTAAATATCAAAGAAAGAACAAAAGCCGTTAATGGAAACAAATTATTTCTTAGTCCCCTGTAAGCCAAGCATATACATCTGTCAGGCAGCTTACCTACAGCAGAGGCAAAGTGGTCTTTTCCATCATACGCTCATGAAGACATCTGCTATCTTGTATTGTATCTGTCACACACAGTGTGCTTATTGGCAGAGGAAACTTCGGTTCTTACACACTCCGCTCATGAAGAAATCTGCTCGTTGATATTCTGACCAAATCAAAGGAATGTAGATCTCCGTGAATCCATTTTCCAATAGGTGAAGCCTGAACCAGTTTCAGTGAGGTGGTTTGGACTTATTGGACTGGAGTAGTACCAATGTGCTGTGTGCTGAATTGGCACAATACAATCTTATAGAGAAGTCTACCTTCAGCCATATTTTCTCAAGAAGAATCTTGAACCTCAACTATGTGACACCATGACCCAATAGCTCTATTACGCAGCCTGAAAACTTGACTTGGCATGTGGCATATGTTCATTAGTCCACCATATCATCAGATGTTGTTAAAGGTCAAACAAAATTACAACCACCTCTAGATCTCCTATCTATCCCTGAGATCAACCTAATCCACATATGTGTTTTGACAATAGCCCTGTCTTTACCATGACTTGATCTACCTCAATATCCAATCATGGATGGCAAAATCGGCCGACTCGGAGCGGAGTCGGCCGACTAGGAGCGGAACCGGCCTATGGCGACCCGACTTGGGGGGGGGGGGACCCACCCACCCACGGTACTAGATGGAATTGGGGGTGGATCGATCGGAATCGCGTGGAGTCGGCCCGACTCCGGCCGATCCACACCGACTCCACTCACTCCTAGCCGCTTCCACAGGAAGCGGGGCCACGTCCAATGGAGTCGGCCTTAGTCGGGCCGGATGCGCCTGGAGTCGGGACGTCCCGACTCCAGGTGGATCCAGAGTGGCTGGATCGACCCCTTATAAAAATTGTAAAAAATATGGAAAAAAATAGAAAAACATAATGATTGCATTTATTAACTGAAATACATCAATATAAAGTGTATGATATAATCATATTAATGTATAAACACAATCAATATGCATATCAATCATACCAGTGTTAAGTGTATACTAATGTATAATATCTTATTTACCTGGACATCATTTAAGTAAATGTTAGTATTTATAGTTTCATTACTTAAGATATTACATGTAAATAAGAAAGTACCTCCCATTTGAATCTAATAAAAATATCAAAAAAATCATATCTCTTATCAATCAAAAGTCAACTCTCCCATCCAAGAAGAAAATCATGATTTTGGTGATTACATCAAAATAGTGTCTTTCTAATCCCTCATAATTTGGTCTATCTAAAAATTTCATAATTCAAATAAATCCAATAAAACACTAAAAATTCAATGTCCGGTAAAAAAAGTCAAACATACATGTGACTTCTCCAAGGGAGCCACTCTCCTACTGACAGCAACTAAGTCTTGGTCAGTAGGAGAGTGACTCCCTTGGAGAAGTCACATGCATGTTTGACTTTTTTCACCAAACTTTGAATTTTTAGTGTTCCATTGGGTTTATTTGAATTATGAAATTTTTAGATAGGCTAAATTATGAGGAATTAGAAACACGCTATTTTGAGGGAATCACCAAAATCGTGATTTTCTTCTTAGATGGGTGTTGGACGCAGAAAAATTCACCCTCTTTTTTTCTCTTTCTTTTCTTTTTCTTTCTTTTCTGTTTTGTTTTAGCGGGCGTGCCCGTCTGTACAAACAGACAAATTTGGGGTGTCCATTTATTGGAAAACATTTATTCCGCGCATTTATTTTTATCAGACGATTAGGGTTTCGAGTATTGGACCTTTCCCCACCGACCAAAGTTGGTGTTAATTTACATCGAGTTAAACTCGAACACCTTTGATTCTCTATCAAAGAAAGCCTTTTGTCTCTATTTGTTGTGACAACAATGACCTTAATGGTTGCCCTTTATGGGTGCACACTCTTGCAAAGAAAATTAAAAGCTTTAATATTTGTACAAATGTAATTTAAATTACAATTGGTCTTTCAAGACCTGTACAAAAGGGTCCTGATTATATAATCGGGTCTTCAACACTTTGTTTGGTCACGATCTGATTCTTCTGAATTTGCTTCAGTCACGATCAGACCGTTGACTTGGATTTCATCGCAATGAAACTATTGGATCGCCAAGATGATCACTGCCAGTCCATTGTGTTTGCTTCATGATCACCATCACCATTTGATTGTGACGGGACCTTTGAGGAGTCTTGCTAGGTTTCTGCGAGCTTGTACCCTTTCTGGGTGCTTCTGTTATTTTCGGTATCCCGAGGTCTTTTCAGTCATTCAACGACTTCTCGGGTACACTTATCATTTCTTGGCTCCCTGGGGCTTTAGGGTCATTTCTTGACCTCCCAGGGCTTTTCAGCCATTTACTGACCTTTAAAAGGGATTCCTGCTATTTCTTGGCGATCCAAGGCCAGGGATGGCTAGCCATAAGCTGAGCCCAGGAGAGCGCACACCGCTTCAAAGAAGTGATGTGGGTACCGCTCCACCGAGCCGTGCAAACAGCCTGCGCCATATGGTTTCCTTCCTTTAAAGGGACTTTTCTGCCATTTCTTGCTTTTAAGGAGTTTACTGCAGCTTCTGGCCCTTCAAGGACTTTCCCGCAGTTCTCCACCCTTTGAAGGATTTCGCTGCAACTCTCTGCCCTTTCTGAGACTTCTGCAACTTTTCCATATCAAGGTATTTTGCAAGCATCGGCCGCCATGATCAGAGAATTGAAAACTTGGCCAATGTTGTCTTTTGAAGAAGAAACTTAGAGGAGGCATGGACAGTATTATATCCATAACTGTTCGAGGGCTCCTTGTCATTTACTGACATTTCCAGGTACTTCTGCCATTTCTTGGTCTTTTCCGACCTTCTGCCATTAGCTGACATCCTCGGGTTATTTCCGTCATTTCTTGACTCCCCCAAGTAGTTCCGGGTATTTCCGTCATGTCTTGACTTCCCCGGATGCTTCTGTCATTTCTTGGCGTTCGTTGACACTTCTGTCATTTCTTGGCTCTTCTCGGACGTTCCTGCCATTTCTTGGCTTTCTCGGACGTTCCTGTCATTTCTTGACTTTCTCAGACATTCCCGCCACTTCTTAGCTTTCTCAGACATTTCTGCCATTTTCTGACTTTCTCGGATATTTCCGCCATGTCCTGCCTTTCTCAGGCAACTTCTGCCATTTCTTGGCCTTTCCGAGTAGTCCCGGGTATTTCTGCCATTGATTGGCTTCCCTTGGTGCCACTGCAATTTCTTGGCGTTACTGAGTGCTTTGGCCATTTGTTGACTTCCTCAGATGTCTTCGCCATTGATTGGCATACTTGGACATTTTCATCATTAACTGACTCTTCCGAGCATCTCTGGCAAGTGGGGTTAACCCAGGCCCGACTCAGGAGAGCGCACGTCGCTTCAGAGAAGTGACGTGGATACCGCTCCACCGAGTCGTGCCGATGGCATTTCCACTTTGAGCTCTGTCGCGTTTGGAGCTTGCCAAGGGCTTTGTGCCGTTTTCTGGACCGACCAAGGGCTTCCATGCAATTCTCAAACTTCGTGAGGGTTTACATGTGGATTTCCCCTAAACCAGAGTATTTCTGTCATTTTTCCAACGACAGGGGGCATTTCTGCAAATTTCCCCACAACCGGGGTATTTCCGCAATTTCTGCACCTTTCAGGGTCTTTCTACAATTTTCTGGGCAGCAGAGAGACCTCCTTACAATTTTACACCCTTCGGAGGCTTTTCTGCAATTTCCAACCCTTCAGGGGCATTTCTGCACTTTTTCCCACAAACTGGGGTATTTCTGCAATTTTCTGCTCTTCAAGGGCCTTTCTGCAATTTCCTACAAATTGGGGGCTTCCATGCAATCTTCTGGATAGCAAGACCAGTTCTGCAATTTTCCCCCCTTTACCGGGGTATTTCTGCAATTTTCCCATCCCGGAGATATTTCTGCAATTTTCTGCTCTTCCCGGGGCCTTTATGAGATTTTCCACAAGCCGGGGGCTCCCGTGCAATTTTTCGGACAGCAGGGGTGTTTCTAAGTCACTTATCTTGTCTTCAAGTCTTGGAAAATGTAATAATCGAGTCTCGTAAATGACAGGAACCATAAATGGCCTCCTTGATTGACTGATTCATGCAAGCACTAGTGCAGGAACAAAAGACTATCCTCCTCATCTCACGGTGATAGAAGACACCCATGTCACAACCACATGGTCCACATCCAGTGAATTGCCTCAAGCTTTGGAAAACATAATCAGTAAAGAAGAATACAAAACAGGTCATTTTTCTGATATACTGCCAGCTAAAAAATGACTTATGACAGAGATAAGACATGGAAGGCTGATGACTTTGACTCTAAGATTGTGACATTCTTATGAAAGAAACATTCACTCATCAAAACAAGGTAATTTTCAGAGTTTGATGGCACTTTGATTAAAAGATAGCAGCAATGCAGCCACTATAAGATAAAGGGAAGACTCCCCTCACAGGAACAGACCAAGTAGATGTCTGTCCAACCACCTCTGCCCCACAGTTATGTGCATCTGGCCTCACAAAAGCAAAGGACCCAGAAACTGTGCAATTGTTCCCATTCTCTCTTGCCATTTGAAATAGAACTCCTAGCTTTAAAAATCTATTGTCCATCAACCTGTATCAAATACAGGCATGTATATTATTTTCATGCATAAGTCACTTTTCCAAACAGAGTGAGAGGTGATCTGATCCTGAATTCCTGATACTATTCCTCATTCCAGACGTCCAGTTCAAACCACCTAACCAAGATATGTACATAAATATATCAAGCCTGACATTAGGTATATTACTAAATTTTGTTCCTCAAGTAAAAGGCAGTCAAGCAAAGCAATCTATTCGAGGCAGATCAGCAAAAAACCAAGCCATGAGAACAAACCTGAAGATGGTATAGCTTGTTATCTGCACGAAATTGTATGGCTTGAGAACAAAAACCCATTGATTGCTTTGCCATCTAGAAAAAGAATCACCAGGGGCTTATTAGATAAGTATTGTATTGGTAAAAGAAAACTGAAATGCAGCTGACAAGTGGTTTCAGAGTTTCTTCTGGTCATCTGCCCACACGGAAAAAGTGGTCACAAAATTGTTTTTAACTAAGGCATCAAAGATATGTACAATTTGAACTTTTATCAGCAACAATTTTACTACCCTACAGAAAAGCTGTTTCATAGTCGCATAATACAGAAACCTCAAAGTGAAGCATCAAGGTAATTAGCTACTTTAGTCAAGAACTATTGACATCTACCTTCGCAAAACCCAAATACACCCCTTCTCTACCAGGACAATTCACACATCACAATATATTAGTAACACCAAACTTATCTAAGATCACAATAACCCAAACCATTTGGCCACTTCACTGCAGACTGCAGTAGCTGAGACAATGCAAGAAAATAAAGTGAAAACTGAAAACAAAATGTCAAAGCATATGCCTCCAAACCATACTAAGACAAAGCTAGGTCATTGGGTGTCGGAAAATGGCAACCAAGTCCATACAGCCAAGTGTTCCTCTTTGGTATAGGAAAACATGCTGATGATAGGTTGAATAGCACCTGAATGAAGGTCTTCCAAATGACTATGCTTTTTAGTTGACTTGCTGGAAAGCAATATAGTTAACCACACCATGATTTTATTTTTATTTTTTTTGAAGGGGGGTAAGGATTCCTTAAGAAAACCAACCACGATCAAGTTTTTACTTGAACGAATATGATATTTTTGCAACAAAGGTAGAACTAATCTTGTACGTAAATATCTTAGTAGAGTTGACATTCAGTCCACATCATTCCTCCTAGAGTTGGACAGGCAGTCAGGAGAAACTGGGGTCATAGTGTGGAGTCCGACTTCAGACATACACTGTGCGGATACTAAACTAAGTTCATGAGGTTTTGAACTAACAGTCCCACAGACTTCACAGGGCCAGGCATGTTCACTGTCTGAGAGACATTTGACCTCCCCACGGCTTGCACTACTATTCAGACTTGATCCTGGTCGAGGTGGTTATTCCAAATTTAAAAAAAAAATGAGTCAAAATCTGGATATATGATTCAAATTGAACCTTCATGTATTTGTACATGTAGCTAGTTTCTGTTTTAACTACCCTTGCAAACTTTCCCCACATTCCATGAACATGAGCACCTGATTCACTGACAGTATCTCATACAAACTGATTGAATATTACTATTTCTTAAGAAAAGATACCTGGCACTGATACATGTTTCGGGGACTTTGATTGTGGTCTGACCAGGGTGTAAGATTGGCAACAACACTTAGAACTGCTGTCGGATGAATCTCCTCGTGAGTTGCTGGAAAAGCATCACTTCTTCCACCATCTCCACCATCAGTACATCTAATCTCCATAAACGCCTAAAATTTTAGTAAAGAAAAGACAAGGCAATCTTTTCAGAAAAAAAATGGTCAACAATCGTACGCAAATATAAACAAAATGGACAGAATGATTTCAACCTGTTCAAATGGACCGATAAGTTCAATATCCAGATTCTCCTTAGATGGATGGGAAAGATTCCTGATTGGCCGAACAAACCTAGATGGAGATGTGAAAAGGTAAAGACCAGGATAGGCTCCCCCCATGCTCAAAGGTACATATCCTACTTCTAGATCATTAGGTATCTGTCCAGAAAAAATAAATAAATTAAAGTATGAAGAACATAAAAAAAAATGAGGAAAAGAAAAACTGAAAAATGCATACCCCTGATGACGCTGAAAGCTTCAACAGCCGAATATGAGAGACTGCTTTCTCTACTCTACTAGAGACAATAGAGCCAATGACACAGCCATCAAGAAGAACAAAAAGAACTTCTGGTGGACCAGCTCGCTCAAGCTTTGGCGACAAAGGCGTCATTCCAACACCAACCAAAGCCTTGATTATCAACATTCGGATTTTAAGAAAATCTTTTATATGCCCATGTGGATCAAAATGTGATGTCACCCCTGAAATTTGTTCACAAGATGTTAGCTGTAGAAGCACACTGCAAATGACCCAGAATCAGAATCAACTATTGCATGAAATTCATAGTTACATTGGCTAACAAAGACATCACATTCACAAAAATAATGAAATGAGCAAGCCTTCTCACATGAAACAAATCAAAAGGTAGAACAAACTTTTAAGGTTTTATTGATTATGCATCATAGATGCAAGAAATTTAGAGCAAGAAACACACAAAACAATCTATAAGGATATTTAAATACAAAAATAGAAATAAACAAGATGTTGAACATTGTTGCATAAGTGTATAGGTCCAAAAGATCTTTTGCACACCATGTCTAAGAAAAAGTAAAGGCATGCAATATATGGAGAAAGCAGATTGTTATGTGAAAATTGAAGATAAATAAAGAACACAAAGGTATGAAAAACTGTAAAGATCAACTCACTGCAGCTGGAAAATCATATGATCCAAAAAAGCAATGACAAGAGATTGCTGCACAAGTTTATAGGTCCAAAAGATCTTTTGCACACCATGTCTAAGAAAAAGCGAAGGCATGCATATATGGAGAAAACAAATTGTTATGTCCAAGACTCAAAATTGATGATAAATAGAGAACACAAAGGCATGAAAAACTGTAAAGATCAACTCACTGCAGGAGGAAATCATATGATTCAAAAAAGCAATGTCAAAAGATTGTTATTTGAAAATGGATGACACATACAGAAAAGGAAGGCATGAAAATCTAAAAATTGAACTCACTGCAGGTGGAAGTCATATGGTTCAACAAACCACAAGGTTCTCCATCAGGTGTATGAACAGGGCAAAGAAAACCCCATGATCTGAAAAGAGGAGAAAAATGCAACATCAAATAGATGGGAGTAGTTCATTATTCAAATAAAAAAGGTTAAATGACATACTCAGGTAGTAACTTCCGCACAGCTGTGGTTCGCATTCTAGCAAAAGAAGCACCTCTATGAACCGAACGAAAATGTGAAATAAAACGGAGAAAATTTAGCCTCTCAGCTTGAATGGTCATGCCCTCTCTCTGTTACAACATCATAATTTATAAGAAATATGACCTCAGATCACTCATGGGGAACAGTTCAAGAGCCCTCAAGTTGGCCATAATAGTAGGAATAAATAATCATGCAATATCAAAATGAAATTCAGCATAATTGGTTGGGAGGCAGGGCCAATTTTATTTTACAATCTATACCATTTGGAAACTCCGAGAATAGATGACAATATGAACAACCTTGCATTACAACTCATCAATGCTCAAATTGGAAATGAACAAAGCCTTATCACTTAAGGAATCTACCTAACTGAGAAGAGAACAAATGAGCTAGTTCAGTATCAAAGACAAGAATCGGGCGACCAAAGCCTCACTCTGCACTGAATACAGGAATAGGTAATCATGTCAAAGAATAAGTATCAAAGAGCTAATTCAATAAATCAATCTACCACTTCCTAGTTGTTCACTAATGAATTCAGCCTACAGCAGCTCCTGAACAATGTGTGGAATTTAAATCCTGAATCAAGAAGCTTGGGTGAAGTGCAAGGTCCAAACTCACTAACCTGATCTATTCCAATTAAGTTTAGAGCCATACTCTTTCAGCTGTCAAAATTTATTCAAATAAGAACCCCCCCAAAGTTGGGTTAACACTAAAAAAGCTGCTAGCTTGGAGATGAGAAACCATTGGAGACTGCCCCAAGAAAGAGACCTCTCACTCTCACAGACATCCTGCAGATGGCAAATCCCGATAGAGAAATACATGCACCCACAAAGCCCATTACCAATCTTTTTTTATCCCAATTACCTGCTGTACAAATGTTACAAACATCTAGATCATTTGCATTTTCCAATATCCACATATTAGATTGCGAGAAATTCATGAAATAAAGAACCTAGAAGCAAAGTTATATTAGAAACCAAAATATGATTGGCAAACACATGCGGAAAACTTGAAAATGGCAATTAAATCACTATGTCAGAAAAATAACATGAAAAACTCTTATCTTGTGTTCTAAAGCTCAAAAACAGGTCATTTTTATAGAACCAATTTTGTTATGGAACCCAAAAGGACAAAAATAAAGATATGAATCTTGAATATCACAATATAAATACCTGAGGTAAATCTAGACCAGATTGAGAGGCCAATTTTCCCATAGTAATCATATTTTCAACAGCTCGACCAATCATTCCAGAATTTCTATCCAAAACTGACTTCACTTGGGCTACTGCAAAAGTTTATAGTATAAAAAATGTCAAATTGCTTCTTTTTATTCTTTTTTTATGCAGAAACAAATATTATATGCTATTTTCAAAAAAAATCATGCTCAATGAACAGATCCATACATTTCTTCGTGCAAAAAATCTTAAGATGCTTTTCACAAGCCAAGGACAAAGACATATGATAGTCATACTCTGAAGGCAGAAACTTCCCATGTTGTCCATGCATTTTGCAATCTAAGTTAACTCCAGAGTCCAAGGAACTAGGAAAGGATCAACTGTGACACATTTTGAAATTGACATTCTGCAGCATTTGTTGAAATTTCAGTTTTTTCTTTTGAAGGTGGATAGTACCACAAATATATAAATGAAAGAGGAAATAGAATGTACAAGTATAGGTGAGACGCACCATAAAATATCACCCCACCACCTTTACAAGGAAATCCACACTAAGGTCATGCAGCGGAACTAGCTCCCCAAAAAACCAAAAAGAGAAGTCGAAGAATCTACATTAAAGCAGCTCATTCCTTCACTCTAGCACAAACAGCATCAAAAACAGCTTCCTCATGGCATGAACTGTCCAAAGATGTATTAATAGGAGCACAAAGAACAGATGAAACTATAAACTTTTCTCTATTGTCTTCTTAATCATTCAATTATTACAATTTTGAGGTTCTGAGGTATTGCCTGCTCCAAACAATCATTGACTTACGAATCTCCTGCATTCTTTTTTTCATCCTTCCAAATATCTCCTATATAGAAAGCAAGGTTTTCAAGGTGTTGCTGATGCAAAACAAGTAATAGCCCAGTCAATGAAGCAGATATTTTATACTCTTCTACTGTGTCTATTTCCTTTCTATTGTTTGTCTTTCACCTCTGCTTCTGGGCCTTCTTTTCTCCCAGTGTACTGTCTCACTGGGAGGTTGCTGTCTTTTGTATATCTACTTATCCTTTTTTAAGGAAATATAACCATGTTGCTTACCTTCAAAACGAAAATAATTCAGGCAATAAGATGCTACTTCAGGGACAAGGCAGTCTAGCTATCATTGAGGGCATAAGAAGCCAAAAAAAGGTCTTGGCCACCCCACCCCACCCCCACACAAACCCCCTCTTCCCCTGACATGACCTTGCCCCCTCAAGGCCTTAAACCCTGCATCCAGCACTCCCCTCCCTGCCCGGGTGCAGCGCCCGCCCCCCGGCCCCCACACACCATCAGTGTACACTGTGTCTTTGTCTGATTCCCCCCCCCCCAGTTCACAGCCAGCACCCCCTCCCCCACCAGAACACAGCCTACCCCCACCCCAGCCATTTGACTGCCAATGCACAAAGCTATCACAAAGAAGGGGCTAAGAAGAAGAAGAACGGGGCAATAACAGTAAAAGTGGGGGATTTTTAGCAGGTGCAAGGGTTATTTTGACATTTTTCTTGAAGGATGATATGTCGCCATTGTTTTCCCTCACTTTCATTATGGCAAGTTACAGAGAGGTCTCTCAGGACATTTTATGTTCATAACAGGGCATACCTGTTACCTGTAGATACGAAGTTAAGGAAAATTCTCATCCAAGCATGGTTTTATCAAGAGTATATATGCAAAAACAGCCAGCAGCGGGGACTTTTGATCATTCTCCATGGGCAATGTGACTCCACACGTCAGTTGACGATTTTCCTCACATCCACCATGGCAGGTTATGGAAAGGTTCCGGTGCAAATTCAAGTGCATATCAAGGATATACAAGTAAATGTGAATTTGACATAGATTATTGCCCAAAAATGGATTTATCTATGCAAAAACCCCAAAAATAAATAAATTATTCTTCCGAGACTCAAAACATTTTGTCACCCACCAAAATACCCAAGAATTCAGAATATACATATTAACGGGCAAAGGATCACATTCAAGAAAACAGGCAATTAGATTCATGGGGCAAGAATAGTTTTAAAAAGTTGTAAGGCATAACTTTACATGAATATCAATCAGAGACCTAGTTACCATATGTTCATACTACACAGTGCCACACATACCCAACTTGTTAATCACCAATATGAAATAAAAGAATATGTTTGAAATATTCTAGAGGAGGTGATGGTTGTACACAATTGAGACATAAACAACTTGTGCCACATCAAATGAATATACAATCTCAAATGAAAGGAATGTGATTGCAATGCAAATAAGGGTCATTTTTCCTTTGTTTCACTTTGGAAGATCAAGAGACGAACACCACCATATTGTATTTTGTACAGATGGTTTGTCTGATGACTTAATATTCCGATACTTGTTCCCTTTTTATCTGATGATTCTTATGGTACTATCCATGTTGAAAGTTTGAAACTAGAAATTAATTTTTATTCCAGGTTAGGCAACTTTCAACATAAAAAGATTACATCTGCCAACTTGGATTAGCATCTCATTTGAATAGGTTCCGCCAACTTATACCCATGTAAAATAAAAAGTGATGTTCAACAATGGAAGAAAATAGAACTTTTGCAGGAAAAAGCTCACTGCCGGAAAAGTTTTCATATACAAGATAAATGTATAGAATTTCTTCATGACAATAGAAGGATAAATTTGTTTTCATACATAAGTATAGCTGCTTGTCACAAAAATTGTCATAGAAAGAAAATCATAAGTTTCAAGAGTAATAAAAGAAAAAGATGAAACAAGCAATATATATGAGTCGGACTGTATAAGTATGTTACATTTGCCAATGTCAAAATTCTTGTTAGTTTTTGTCATCTCCTCCTGAAGCTGACGCTTACACTTGAGCAACCACTCTTGTAGCTTCTCCTGCAATTAATGTCATAACCAAAAAATGTTATTTGAATAATAACTGAAACATATGAAATGAACAAAATAAATATTACAAGAAACTCAGCACTGAGCATGGCGAACCCAACCAAGCCGACTTATCTAATTTCATCTGCATCATAAAGTTTGAAAGAACAGAATTCTATGTCCTCCAGTGTCAGACAAACCTCACAGGTTTGCACAAGAAGTAATCAGGGTGTTGTGCTGGGCTGCCAGCCAGAGTCAAGCCTACCAAATCAAAGTTAGACTGACCCATTGATGACTGAACCTCTCTGTTTTTCTCCTACCTACCTGCCCACCTAACTAACAAATAACTAAACACACAACAAAATAACTAATTGATCAATTGACCAACTTCTAGATCCAAATTGGGGTCAGCTGAAATGCAGAATTGGTCCAACAGACCATGCCGTTATCCAGTTTTGTGTTTAATTTACCTACTAGTTTAGCCTCCCACATCTAAACCTTCAAATGCAGAATGGCCTGATTGATCCTCTAGCATCATGGACACTGGGCTAGGATAACCCAATTTGAATTTCAGACAATGATTACCACAGGAACTTTTGTTTGTTAAGATATTTAACCTAAAAAATTTCTGAGCGGATCCCCTTTTAGCTAGATAGATAGTTGAATACTAGAACTTTTAGCTGAGCATTCTTTCCTTTTTTGCTTTTTTTTTGGTAAGTGATAAACTGAGCATTCTTTCATTTGTGATTGAATTTCAAAGTTAGCCATAGTTCTTTGACCTGCACTCCTCTCATATATTGAGTGATCTTGCCACACTATATATGGAGGATTCTATGCATGCACTTCCTACATGGTGGATACTTTTGAAATTTATTTGTTTGAAGTGTGCGTGTTTGGTGCATACTTCATTTTTATTTGTACTTAACCTCCTCCATTCAAAAAAAAATGAAGTACAACCAAATTCATGAAAAAAACCCATTGAATGTAGGTCAGACTTAGAACAACATGTTTATTTCCCCTTGAGATCCCAATTACAATACATAAAAATCAGAGCTAGTCAATTTTGCCCTGTAAAAATTGTAGCTTCATCTGAGAGATTTGTTAGCTTTTTTACTAACTGTCAGAAGAATATAGGGGATTTCTTCTCACCTTCCTGGGGATTCTATTATTCCATTTGCATTTGATTTTCAGGTTCAGGCAAATCAATCCTTAAAGTATGATGCTTCAACAGCTTTGTCTGGTTCAATCAAAACTTAATGAAACATTCTACTTTGCAATTTATTTCTGATTTTACGATAGCCCAATTCTCTCTCTTTTTTGAAATGTGGATGTGTTTAACAGGCGAAATATTCTTTAAATCTTTTATCTTTTAGAAGAAAAAGATATATTGTGATGTTTATCTATTTTGCGGGCGTGCCAGTCTGTTAAAACAGACAAATTTCATTCATTTATCAGGCGATTTGGGTGTCGTGCACTGGACATTTCCCCACCGACCGAAGTCGATGTTAATTTACATCGAGGTGACCTCGAACACCTTTGATTCTCTGTCAGAGAATATCTTTTGTCTCTATTCATTGTGACAATATTGATCTTGATGATCGTCCTTCATGAATACATACTCTTGCATAGATATTTGAAGCATTCATTGCTTATACACATGTAATTCGAAATACAACTGGTCTTTCAAGACCTTTACAAATGGTGCCGATTATATAATCGGTCTTCAGAATTACATTCGGTTGCAATCGACCCTTTTTGGACTTGCTTCTGTCACAATCTGATCGTTGATTTGCCTCTTCATCACGATCGGACCACTGGATTTGAATATCAGCACGATCGGACCGTTGGATTTGAATATCATCACGATCAGATCGTTGGATTTGAATATCATCGTGATCAGACCATTGTATTTGAGTTCGATCACGAGCAGGTCGTTGGATCGCCAAGATGATCACTGTCGGCCCGTTGTATTTGCTTTGTGGTAACCATCACCCTTTGATAGTGATGAGACCTTTAAATGGTCATGCCAGGTTTCTACAAGTTTGTACCCCTTTTGGGATTTCGCTACAATCTTTCACCCTTTCTGGAAATTTTGCAGCTCTCCCATCTCGGGGTATTTCTGTGAGTATCAGCCACTATGATCATAGAACTGAAAACTTGGCCGATATTGTGTTTTGAAGAAGAAACCTACAGGGAATTGGGCCAGCATTGTATCTATGACTGTTCAAGAGCTCCTTGCCATTTTCTGACATTTCCAGGCACCTCTGTCATTCTTTGGCCTTTTCAGACCTTCTGCCATCAGTTGATATCTTCGAGTTATTTCCGTCATTTCTTGACATTCTCAGACATTTCCGCCATTTCTTGGCTTTTTCGAATAGTATCGGGTATTTCTGTCATTTGTTGACTTGCCCGGATGCTTCTGCAATTTTTTGGCATTCTATGTCTGTTCTGTCATTTCTTGACCTTCTCGGACATTTCTGCAATTTCTTGACTTTTCTAAGTAGTCTCGGGTATTTCCATCATTGATTGGCTTCCTCGGATGCTTCTGCCATTTCTTGGCATTCCCGAGTGTTTCGGTCATTTATTGACGTTCTCAGGTGTCTGCCATTGATTGGCATGCTCGGACATTTTCGCCGTTTCTTGGCTTTTTTCGAGCAGTTCCGGGTATTTCCGTCATTGATTGACTTCCCCGAGTATCTTATGTCAGTTCTCGACTTCTTGGGGCTTTTCAATCATTTCATGCCTTCCATGGGTATATTTGTCATTTCTTGATGACCCCAAAACTTTGCCAACCGTAAACCGGACTCAGGAGAGCGCACGCCACTTCAGGGAAATGACATGTGTCCCGCTCCACCGAGTCATGTGAACGGCATGGACCTTGTATAGTTTCTTGCTTCGTAGGGATTTTCTTGCAATTTCTAAACTTCGACGGCATTTTGTTGGCTTCCGTGAAGCTCGAACATAGCTTGAAGGACTTCCTCACAAGCAGGAGCACTTGTGCAATTTTCTCCCCTCGAGGTCTTTGGATTTGGGACCTTTCTGGGGACATTTATGCAATTTCTATTCTCCAGGGGTATTTCTGCAATTTTTCCTCTCAAAAATGTTTTAGTGACTTCTGTCCTTTTGAGAACATTTTTTGCACTTTTCACCCTTTGGAGGATATTTCTGTAATTCTGTCCTTTCAGATGGTATTTCCACAATTTTCCTTAATCCAGGAATATATTAGCAATTTCCCCTAACACAAGGATTTTCCTGCAATTTTCAGATAGTAACAGGATTGATTTGCAATTTTTCTACTCTCCGGGAGCATTTCTGGAATTTCCCCTCAAGCGGAGACATTTCTGGAATTTTCCCTTAACATGGGGGTATTTTTGGAATTTCCCTTAACATGGGGGTGTTTTTGGAATTTCCCCTCAACATAGGGTATTTCTGGAATTTCCCTTAACATGGGGGTATTTCTGCAATTTCCCCTCAAACAGGGGCATTTCTGCAATTTTCCCAGTCATGGGGGTAATTTTGCAATTTTCCCTGACATAAGGGTATTTCTGCAATTTTCCCAGTCATTGGGGTATTTCTGCAATTTTCCCCGTCATGGGGGTATTTCTGCAATTTTCCCATTCATGGAGGTAATTCTGCAATTTTCCCTGACATGAGGGTATTTCTGCAATTTTCTCAGACATGAGGGTATTTCTGCAATTTTCCCAGTCATGGGAGTATGTTTGCAATTTTCCCTGACATGAGGGTATTTCTGCAATTTTCCCAGTCATGGGAGTATGTTTGCAATTTTCCCTGACATGAGGGTATTTCTGCAATTCTTTTTTTTGATGAGCAGGGATCATTCCATAATTTTTCTGAACCCCCATCCCTTCAAAATATCATTCCTGATTTTTCAGGAATTTATTCAGCATTTATCCACATGCAAGCATTATCTGATTTGAGACAATCTCCTATTTTGGCCATTCACGTGAATATCCAGACGATGAGGTTTTTCTGTCATTTTTGTGTGGAGAATGTCAGCACAAATCGTGTGCAGAAATCTTTCATCTATTTCCTTTGTAGAGTGATCCATAGAATCCTCTTTCTAAGATTCATAAGGATGGTTTACAAAATCTGATATGATATCAACTTGCCTTAACCAGAACAAGGCAACTTTCCAAGCCTTGGCTTTGGTAAAACAGAGCAGGGCAGCACAGCTATGCTATAAATCGCAGCAAGAGTGTCTTGGGCGATTCTGAGATCTCCCGGGCTTGATGCTCCTCTTGTCTGTGCTTCTCTCTGCTGGACACTTCTTCCAGAACTCTTCAAACTTGATGGATTTCAGATCTCCGGGAGTCGATGGATTTCAGCTCTCCCCAAGCTTGGCATTTTCAGAACCCCCAACTTTTTCAGATCTCAGCTTGGCAGATTTTTTTTTTTTGTCTTGGAGTTCATCTCCTTTTATAGGAGATTGAGTGGGGGTGGACATCCCACCGGGGTCTTCTTCTATGTCCCACAGGAGACGGATCCCACCGGAAACGCACCCCACCGGAGACGCACCCCACCAGGTACGGCATTTATTTCGTTCCGTTTTCTTTTTCTTTTCTGCCAAAACAGCAAGCAGGAGCACCGGTGGGACTCCCACCGGGCGTGCGGGACCCACGGGGTACCGGTGGGACTCCCACGGGGCGCGCGCATTTATTTCTTTCCGTTTTCTTTTTCTTTTCTGCCAAAACAACAAGTAGGAGCACCGGTGGGACTCCCACCGAGCGTGCGGGACCCACGGGGCACCGGTGGGACTCCCACCGGGCGCGCGCATTTATTTCTTTCCGTTTTCTTTTTCTTTTCTGTCAGGACAGCAAAACAGGGGCACCGGTGGGAGTCCCACCGGGAGTGTGGGACCCATGGTGAGCACCGGTGGAAGTCCCACCGGGCGCGCGACCCTGGTGGGGCTCCCACCGGGTGCGCGCGGCCCCGGTGGGGATCACACCGGGTGCGCAGGCCCCAGTGGGGCTCCCACCGGGTGCGCACGGCCCCGGTGGGGCTCCCATCGGGCCCATGACAACGGGGATTCTTTATAAAGCCTTCACCACGTGTCATTTTCACCACGTGGAGCTCTTCTTTGTCGTTCGAGGACGGTGTGCTTTGGCCACATCATTTTCTGTTGTTGACATGGACATTTAACCGGACCCTCGCACATATTAATATGAACGCCACATAGGACGGCTTCCATCGGAATAACCCGGGGCATTCAATTTCGTTTACCCGGCATTGGATTCAATCCCGATAACACCGGAAGTTGACGGATTTCTGTTTTTGGCCAACTCCGGGAAATTTTTCTTCGACATTCTGGGATATGCAGAAATATTTCTTTTTCTGCATTAATTTATTCCGAAAATTCAGAATAAATAATTTCGTTTCGTTTATTCATCCTGAAAATTCTGAATAAATAGCTTCAAGGGTTATCCTTTACCCGGGACCCCGGATAAATATTTTCCCTTTCGTGCACTTGTTCCAAACATTTGAAACAAGTGTTTCTAATACAATAAAGTTCTCGGGGGAAATTTTATTCCAAAAACGCCGGGATTTATATGGTTTCCACTCCGTTTCATCTTGGAGGGACCACTTTCAATCTGTTTTAAAAAATCTCACAGAATAGACTTTTTTTTTAATCTATTTTCTGTGATTTAATCTGAAAAATCAGAACAAATGCTTTCTTCTTCATTTATTTGTCCCGAAAATTCAGATTAAAGGATTCGGGGAGTTATTCGTATTCGGGAACCTGAATAAATATTTTTGCTCCCTGTATGCTTGTTTTTTAAAAATCGAAACAAGTATTTCTATTGGAAAATTTATGATGAACAATTTTTGGGTTCAACAGGATGGTACCACAGATTATATTAAAAGGAAAAGAATGTACAAGTGTAGAAGTATAACCACAAAAACCTCTGTACAAATTGCACTTCCCCACCCAAGACAACACAAAAAGGAGAGATCACTTATAAAGTGTACCCCCTTAATTACCCAATAAAGGAAGGAGAGAAGTGTTCTCCCCTCCCAAATTACAATAATGCACCGCCCAAAAAAAATTACTTTTTCACACATAAACCCTCTCCTCTGGCCTCACTTCCCTTATGAATATTCTGCTATTTCTCTCAGTCCATAGGGCCCAAAGAGTGGCATGAAGGATGAGCCAACAAATAATTATGTCCCCCTTAGACCCCCACCTCCTGTGCCACTTAGATAGAAGCTGTTGCACTGAAGAGAAGTGCCCAATACGTTGCCTGGTCCGCTGTCCAATCATATCCCACAAAGTTGTGCCAAAAGTACACGAAATGAAGATATGGTCCAAGTCCTCTTCTGACTCCCCGCAAAAAGGGCAACTGGTGGCAATGTTTTGTAGAAAGTGAGCCACACAAAGGGTAGCCCAATTCTCTCTTAAAGCTTGGAATACAGAATGACAAGAGAAGGAAAAAGTCAATGCTACTGTACTGATATTAACTAACAGTTGGCGAACAACAAGATAGTGGGACAACAAATATAACTCATAAACATCCATATATTAGAGGCCAAATACTTGTTCTTCTAAAAGAAGGAAAATAAGAAAAATATAAAGGCAGATACGGATTTTCAGTATTACTTCAATACTGTTTATGCTTACAAATAAATAAAAGATGCATTCTTTTGAAATGTGGATAGTATAACAGAATATATTGATAGAAAGGAGGAATGTGCAAGTGTAGAGGTATAAAGAAACAAAAACCTCTATACAACAAAAAGCCCCTTCCCAAAACAACCTGACATCTCAACTCCCCAAAGACAAAAAGAGTTGGGAGCCAGATGAATCAACTTTACCCAAATGCTTGGCCCACATACAACTCCCCAAAGATGCATACCTTAAGATAAATTGTAATCAAGTGTCCAGGCTGTAGCACCTCTTGATTGACCAATGCATCAGGATTATCAGGTGCAGCTGTTTTATCAACAAGCGCAAAAAGCTTCTGCAGCATAAAACTATAATATGATAATATGTTAGGCAACCACAATTCCAAATGCATCTTCCAGTTCAAATTCAATAAGGAAAATAGGGGGGGAAATGCAAGAAGAAAAGTGATAGGAGCCAACATAAGCAGGTTGAATTTATCATGATTGCTAGAAAGATGCACAAAAATATAGTCTCTAAGGACAGCTTCACCAACCTGCAAGCAACAGGAAGTAAAATTCAGAGACAAGAGGCAACAGCCAAAAACTTCTGAAACACTGATATGAATAGCAGAGGTAGAAGCAACATCAAGCATTTATTCACTTACGACTGAACAGCTTTCCGTTTCTAGTCCATCCATCACAGGTTGGAACGAACTTCCTGATTAAGATGAGACAAACAGATATATTTAGAAACTGAAAGGCTATCTAGGTTCAACTAAATAAATACCATCAGTCACTGTCACCTATATGATGTAGACATTCATTGCGGGTAAAAAGTGAGAAGGCACTCATTTCATCAAGAATAATCTTTGCCCTTTCACCAACAAGTTGTGTAGAAACAGTCCCCCTCTCTCCTTGGTATATCTCTTTGTAATAAGATGTCAAGCAAACATAGTTCTCTCTGTCATTAGTATCAACAAGAGCCTGTAACAGCAAATATTTATATCATAGACAATACAATCTCTGACATGGTTGTCTATTTCCAATAAGGAAATGGGAACAGTCACTAAATGAGAAAACCCCTTACCGTTAAGGGACAAAGAGAAGGCACAAAGAGAAAGCTGAAAGCTCATGAAAAATGAAAATTGTTTACGAAGAAGGCAGAAACAATGAAGCAGTTAACATGAAGCAAGAAAGAAACACAGAACAGGATGAGATTGTTAGACTTCTTTGATAGAGGTCAGACTAAGGATCGCATGACTTCATTCAGAGGTTTAACCCAAAAATGATTTGATAGAGTGGATTAGCTAATCCTGAATTGATAGAGTTATAGCATGCAACACAAGTTAACCTTGGATTGTGTAGTGCGAAGTTTTCCTGGAATAAGTGTAAGTGTGTAACTAGGAACTTCAAGTTTTTACCCACTTTCCAAGAGAGATGTCCCACTATCCAACAGGATATTCATAGTGATATGATAATACCGTGTATTAATTATACAAGTAACAATTTGAAAGGAGATAAAAGGCTTAAACTTTATTGTTATGCTTCTTTACAAAGCTAAAGAAGTATTGGATAATTCAAGCATAGGTTTAGGGTTTAGGGTTTAGGGTTGTTAGACAATTAAACTAATCCTCCATTTCGTGACAATCCTCCAAGATACATTGGATGAATATCACAGTCTCTTATTTATTTAGTACGATTACAAAAATTTTAAGCATCTAATTCAACAGAAATTGACTGTAGAACATCATGCCCATGTGTGCTTTAATTCACCAAAACTATTTCAGTAAGTAAAGAGAAGAGGTTCAGGCAATAACACTAGAATAACATTTCTATAAAAGAAACAAACAGCAAGCAAACAATATTATAAGACTAAGTCTATCTTCAATGAAAGAACAAGAAGAAAACTTTATATGGTAAACCACCTTTAAGACAATGCTGACAGGAAGCAGATACTCTCTCCCTCGTATCCTGTAAAGAAGGTTAGAAACATGTGCAAGTTTTTTCAAGAACTTCCTTTTGCACTTTAATAATAGATGTACCCAAAAAATAATGGATCAAAATTTTCACCAAAACCCAAGCCTTGCGCTTCCATTCTGAAGATAGTACAGCTTAATAGACACAGCAGACAAATCCTCTCTCACACATCTACAAGCAGAAAAAATGATCATGATCCAGCATATTTTATGAAATTGGATCATAGTACATGCTCCTAAAAAGGTTATTGGTCTCACAATAAAAACATAGCATAGGAAACAATTATCAGAGGCAGCAATATGAAGTGCAGCTTTAGAATGACCATATAAGAAAAGTGGAAAAGTCGTGTCCCTGCAATCATATAACAATCTAGTATTATCATAGACATGTAAGAAAAGTGGATACAAAAAACCAAGGTGGGGCAAGTTCCACTAAATAGATAGTGCACTAGCTTCTGCACACATTACTGTAATAATGGATTAAAATGTTGCACGATTCAACTTCCCC
Organism: Colocasia esculenta; assembly: GCA_014218235.1. Taxonomy (NCBI): domain Eukaryota; kingdom Viridiplantae; phylum Streptophyta; class Magnoliopsida; order Alismatales; family Araceae; genus Colocasia; species Colocasia esculenta. The sequence goes on from CM024760.1 coordinate 177,731,452, forward strand.
AAATCCTTTAACAGCCACCAACTGTAACTGTGAACCAGTTTTTTCAGCACTTGGCTACATGGGATGGATCAGTTGGGAGCATAAAGGATAATCAGTTTAACACATTCCTATATTTAAAATAGCAGAGTTGATCTTGAAGGTGTCAACAAGATCTTGCTGGTGCTTATGGCAAAACACTAAATGCTTACTACTAAATTGGAGGTTATGATGGGGATTGATGAGCGGCAAACAGGAGTCAGAGTGGCTTTATTAAAGGGGACATCCAAGAGATCTTCATGGTAGCACATGGATGCATCTATGCTACTAGGCAGTAGGCAGTAGTCACCATCAAAGAAAAGGGTTGCAACAGGAGTGTCCCTTAGGAGATGGAAGACAATTTTCTTTTGGATAGATAGACAACACGACACTAGGCATCTAGCTCAGCATTTTCCTGGACGCCTAACATTTTCATTGCTCTATGTTGACATACTAAGGCTTTTAATGGACAATGGGCATAGCCAGATCCCTACTTCTGGAAAATATCTATAGGATGAAAAGGATTTTTGGGTTGCCTGAGCACTTTATTCCGCTTTAAGAACAGAATATTACCCAGGATAGAGAGGTTGAATAGCACATAAGGAGAAAAATGAATGGAAGGTTCACACTGGAATACAAAAAAGAGTACGCAATCTACCAATGGAAAATGAGTATGACATTACTTCATCAGGTGTGGAGCCCATGTAGCCCATGGAATTGATGGAAGGTTAAGTTTCTGTTGTAAAGAGGCCCGTGCTTGTCTCCGATCATGAAACATCTAAAACCTGCTTCATGGACTGTATCAAAGATACATGATATGCATTCAAGAGGGAGAAAAGCCACCTATTACTGAAGTAACAGCCTCTAAGGAAGTTTGGAGGGATAACTTTCATAGGATGGGCTATTCTGAAACCAGGTCCTGGCCTCAAATATTGTGGGTTTGTGAGATAGATCATGGAAAGTCCAGTTGAATAAGCAGGAATAAAGAGTAGTGCTTCATGCAGTTTAGGCCATATGGGCAAGAAGAATTACGGCATCTTTCAGAGCAAGAAGAAGAGAGTAAAAATATAACTGTTATAACTTTCAAAAAAAAAATATAACTGTTATATGCTATTGTACTCAAGACTGGGTCCCAGGACGGCTTGTGAAAACACTTTCTAGTTGTTCTCTAATGGGCAGCTCCTTCCTCTGCACCTATCTAACATGCAGCTCCGTGCTCAGATCCATATCCCTAGACTGCAATCTACATCTACTAATGGTTATAGATAACGCCATCAATTTCATTAAATAAAATTAATAAATAGACTTAGTACAGCCCATGGAATGCTTCTCGGCAAGGCCCCGAGAAATGGAAACCTGATACCACTTCCCCACATGGATGGCAAAGTCGGCCGACTCGGAGCGGAGTCGGCCGACTCTGAGTCGGGTCGGCCCCTGACGACCCGACTTGGGGGGGGGGACAACGACCCACCCATGGGGCTAGGTGGAATCGGGGTGGGTCGACCGAAATCGGGTGGAGTCGGGCCGACTCAGCCCGACTCCACCCCGATTCCACCTTATACCATCTAGTGTAGGCCGATTCCCTCAGGTTACCTTCAGTACGTTTGATCCCCTCCACTTACCTTATTTACCTTAAGATATTACATGTAAATAAGGAAGTACCCCCCATTTGAATCCAATAAAAATATCAAAAAAATCATATCTCTTACCAATAAAAAGTCAACTCTCCTATCGAAAAAGAAAATCGCGATTTCGGTGATTTTAGCGAAATGCTAACTTTTTAATCTCTTATATTTTGGCCTATCTAAAAACTTGATAATTCAAATAAACCATATGGAACACTAAAAATCTAAAGTCCGGTAAAAAAAGTCAAACGTGCATATGACTTATCCAAGAGAGCCGCTCTCCTACTGACAGCACAGTCTGCTTGAGACCTCTCAGGATTTGGTCAAACCTAAGCTATCATCACCTAAACTCATGAAATTTTTCACTTTTTAATTGAAAAGAAACTAGAAAGTGACAATTCTCATGACTTTAATCTAAATTTGACCAAATCCTGAGAGGTCTCAAGTAGACTAAGTACTGTTAGTAGGAGAGTGGCTCCCTTGGAGAAGTCATATATACGTTTGACTTTTTTTACCAGACTTTGGATTTTTAGTGTTCCATATGGTTTATTTGAAATTTTGAATTATCAAATTTTTAGATAGGCCAAAATATGAGAGATTAAAAAGTTAGCATTTCGCTAAAATCACCGAAATCACGATTTTCTTCTTCGATGGGAGAGTTGACTTTTTATTGGTAAGAGATATGATTTTTTTGATATTTTTGTTGGATTCAAATGGGGAGTACTTCCTTATTTACATGTAATATCTTAAGTAAATGAAACTACAAATATAACATTTACTTAAATGATATTCAGGTAAATAAGGTATCATAGTTACCGTTGCTCTGTATTGTAATATGAACATATGTGCAACTAGACTATGGATATACCCAAAATGTTCTATTATTATATGTTTTTAAATAATTTTTTCTGTGATTTTTCCAGATTTTTCCTGAATTTTTTCCAATTTTTTAACATTTTTTAAACCTGGCCGATCCAGGGTCGGCCAGACTCCATTGGAGTCGGCCAGATCCACGGATCCGACCCGACCCGGGTTGGGGTCGGCTGGGTCCGACTCACCCAGCCGACCCGACTCTTCCATCCTTGCTTCCCCAAGGTCATCCGAGACCCTCTATGAAGGAAGGCAACCCATCCCATCTCCCCTCACAACCCCACCGCCCGACTGCTGTAACCACACACAAAAAGCCAGTCAGCTGTGCACTCCTGAGATCATGATGCATCCAATCCCAGACTCTGCCCCTAACCTGGCATCCTGCAGACCGCCCATGACAGAGAAATCCCATTGAATTGGGTTTATTTTTTAACTGGTCTAACCCTTGCACTGGCTAGTGGTGCATACCGGCTGAGACACTAAAAAGTCATCAGCCATTCTTATTATGAGGATTTGACGATGGGGTATTAATTCTTGTTTAATGATGAGGCTTTAAGTTGTTATGGGGCTTTAAATTAAAATAATAATACGTTGTTATGCGGCTATAAATTAAATAACAGCATATATTAGTTTAATTCTTATTATAGGTTTGAATGACATCCATAATTCTTGTTTGGGTTTTTATCTCTGATTTTTGTGTATTTCAGAAGAATTTCATTTAAAATGTTAAATTGCTAATTTATTTAATTCTTGTTAATTTCTTGGGTCTTAGTATTCTTTATTCCTTTTTTTAAGTGTTACTTTATTCCTGTTAATTCTTTGACTTATAGTGTTTTCTTCTTATTGATAGTTTTTTTTTCTTTTGAAAGTGGATAGTTCCACAATTATATTAAAGAAAAGAATGCACAAGTAAGGGTATATACTCCCAAAAAATAACTCCCACCCCTATACACTTGAGAACCACACTAAAGTCATGTGGATACATCTAACCCCTCCAACAAACCAAAAGAAGTAGAGGAATCCACATTACAAACTCTGGCCACCCATTCCATTACATTAACCTAGATACCGTGAAAAATAGCTGCCCCCTCTCTAGCTACCCATCAAAAGCTCCTGAAAGTCTAGAATGAAGAGGCGCCACCTGTCCCTAGAAGGAAGCCTCCCATGTGAGATCTTCTAAAACTGAAACTTCACCTTCAGCAGACTTCTAGGACTCACACTTGATGAGAAAATATTTAGCAATACCTCCATCTGCTATGACTTTGGATGCTATTCTGACGGAGACAAGACCTCCCACCTCCACACAAATCCATCTTCTCCATTGGATACTCCCCTCCCCCTTCCGTTACACCTCTTGATGATATAGCACAACCACCTGGCACATCCTATCATCTCCTTCACCTTTCTCCTCTTTTCCGCCTTACCCCCTTCACATCCATGAAAATATTCTCATAATGATACTCAGACCCCCTCACATCTAGGGTTGTTCAGAATTTGGTTCAAACCGAAAAACCGAACCGACCAGTTCGGTTCGGTTTGGGCCTCTACAGAATTCAGTTCGGTTTCACTTTGTGAAACCGAGTAAATCGAATATGTAAATATTATGTGTATTTGTAACCTAAAAGAAATGTAGCGCAGTTGGCTATAGCATGGGGCAAACAGCTTTGCCGGCGGCGCGGGTTCGAAACTCTTGTTTGCCAAGAGTTTTTTGGTCAAAAACGTGCCAAAACCGACCATTTTTGTAAAAAAAGAAACGGGGCAAGGCAAGATTCGAACCTTGCACCTGCGTAAGAAGTGGACAGCGCCTTAGCCGTTAAACCAAACGCGCGTTTGCGATACAAAGGTTCGGTTCGGTTTGGCCTTGGGATTCGGTTCAGTTCGGGTTGGCCAAAAAATGAACCAACCCGGACCAAACCGACCCGTGTTCACCCCTACTCACATCCCATCTTCCACACTCGCTCTCCCCTCTCTCCACAATGATCTTTCTCCTGCTCTGATACTGGCACTCCAATGCTCATTACTTTTTTAGAATACTCCCTTCAAGTCCTTCACTGCCACCGAGAAAGATATGCCAACCTTCTCAGCCACCTCCCTAGACTGGTCAGAACACAAGCTTTCCACTTCCTTGAGGAGGGCCTTCACATCCCCCGCACCTAACGTGACCTTTTCGGAGTCGTCATCTTCTTCCCATCTGGAATCTTCATCACTACTTCCCAATTGGGTGGCCCTGCCCCTCACACCAGCAGCATCATCATGAAGCAGGACTAAGGCCCATGCATTGGTGGCCTCCTGCTCACCGCTAGCAACAGCAGGAGGAGTGCAAGATCCTGCTCCGCCACCAGCATCGGAACAGATAGGCCCAGAACAGCTGCCCTAGTCATGGAAATAGCCCTCTCCCCCACAAACGAGGTTGACGAGAGGATCAGATCCTTAACCCTGCCAGAAACACAGAGAACTTGAGCACCTGGAACATCAGATTCCCCCAGAGAGAGTTCCCTGATGCCCTGCACTCACTCCCTCTCGCGATATTGGCCCCGGCACCTGGAACCCATCCTTGCAGGCACCTCCTGCGGGGAATAGCTGCAACCCACTCGCTGGCCCACTGCTCCCAGTCACCGCCGAGCCGTCTGTCACTGTCATCTGAGTGGCAGGAGTCTCCAGGAGGAGGCTACCCGCTATCATAAGACCCCGGATAAGGGCCCTAGAAATCCCTCCCGAGTCGGATGAGGAAGAAGGCCACTAGTGGACTGCAAGGACCCGATACGAGGACTCTTTCGGACAGCAGGTAAGTTGTGGGTGCCATAACCAGGCCCTGGGGGATCCAACCTTCTGCCGATGACCCAACAAGGGGATTCATATATGTCAAATTATTGTATGATTTACTAAATCTATTCATTTCTATATGTAAAGTAATTAAAATTATGAAACTAAATTGCAAGTAAATAAATAGGCCAAGTGGGCCTCTTTATGGCCCAATATATGAGCTAGACAAGGGCAAAAAGGGCGGAATTAGTGGCTTGAAATCGCCGAGGCGAAATGGACCGGGGCGAGGCGATCTGAAGTCACCTCGCCTCGCCTCCTGGCCTAGGCGATCGCCTCAATCGCCTTTAATAACATAGCACGACACCATCACCTCCAAACCCACTAGATTAATCAGTTCCATAGCATCCGAGGGAACCCGTGAGTCGACGCAATTCGAATTCGTATCGCCAGCCCCCCTTTCGTCTTCAACCTCCCAACCCTCAAGTGGATGCCCTAAGGTTGACAACGGAGGCTTCGTCCCCTCCTCCACTACCATACACCGGATGACAAACCGCTCCCCGTCGATCCCCGCGATGACAATCTCCAGCACTGTCTCTGGGCTGCTCACCTTCAGGGTTGCATCTAGCTTCAACCTCATCCCAATCATGGCAAATTCCAGAGACCCCTTAACCAGGAATCCAAAGTGACAAACCCGTAGGCCGACCCCTTCCTCATTGCAAAGATAGATGGGGATCCCTTTGAAGAAGACCCTTGCACTTCTCACCAGGAGCGAAGGGAAGGTACCCAGCGTCACCACCCACCGACTCACACTGAGAATGGCCCCCTTCCATCCCGACCACCCCGCACCTAACATTTTCTCCACCTCCTCACCGTTGTTACCCACTGCCAAGAACAGCCAACTAGATACTTCGGCTACCTCCCATTCACCCCCTATTGAGGTCGTTAGCCGATGTTTGATCTCCCAAGCTTCAATGGCACCCTCCAGGAGAGGCAAGGCCAGAAGCCTGTATATTGATCCTTCCAGTGCTTAAGGAACTCTTTAGGCAGCTCACCCACCTCAAGAACCTTTCTGCTACCTCGGGTCACCACAATGGGGCTTCCAGATCCCCAGATGACATCGGCAAAGCTTCTACCTTCCTGTGGAACTCCTCTCCCTAGTGCCGATAACCTCACACTCCCTGTGATCTCTACTGCTCCTGCCCCTACTCCCCCACTAATAGTCCCCCTGCATCTTCTTCACCTCCTCCGTAACGGGGCATAAGGAAGGGCACCAGCACCTGACATGGCCACTCTTCCCACACCCAAAACATGTCCTAGCCTTGGCAGCAACACCCCCTCGTGCACTTCCAAAACTTTCACCCGACCAAGATCAAACGACAGGATCCCACAGCCCTCGCACTCCTCTGGCAGCCACTCGACATCGCCCTCCCCAAGGGGGATACTATTCATCCACGACGGCCACACATTTTCTGAGAGCATCTCTCACTAGAAGAGGCTAGGATAGCTGATACATAGTATTTTTACTGATAAAAGTTTGTTAATTCTTGTTGATATTATTATTACAATAAGGTAAGTAATAAGCAACTATTGTCATTGGTTTTGTGAAAAACTGAAGCTTATTGGTGTTATGAAAAGCTGAAAATCTGATTAATTTCTGCCTCCTGTAATCCTTTTAATACCGAAATATCTGATGAACCAAAAATTCTTGCTTTTAACTTCCTGTAACTCCCAATATATATATAATTATATATATATAGACATACACAGTCACACACACATAATATACATATACATACATATTATGTTTTTTGCATCACTGATATCCCGAGATCTCCTCTCCAACCCCTCTGAGAATCTGAGACAAAGCTGAGATCTGATATCACCTTGGTACAACCAATTGGTGGAGGAGAGATTCCCCACATCCATCTGGATGACCTCAAGAATAAACTGCACTAGAAATTACAAAACAGAGAAATACAAACTGAAGAAAACTTACATGCCTAACGACTGCACCAACCCAAACAAATACACATCTGTCTGTTATGCTTCGTCAAAGATGGTCAAAAATCCTTCACAACAAGATTATCTGAGCTACCTCCTCCAGTCAAAATGCACTATATCTTGAAACATGATGGTCAAGCTACATCAATTGTAAATCAATTTCCCATATTACAACTTAAATTCAACCATCTTCCAAGATAATCTTGCACATTCGAGAGAACATGCTTGCCTCTACATTCTGACAGTCCTTTTCCTTCCAGGTTCACAGAGTTTGTTGCCTTTATTAAATACTGGAATTTCCATCAACCTTTCATTTTTTTCTGTAATTGTGGCTGCTCTCCACCAAGTATAGATTCATAGACAGTTTGATTTAAGGTTCTAGGAAACTAGGTTCTGGGTAAATGTCTATGTTAACAAAGGCGATTGTCTAGGCCATGAGCCGCCCATTTTGCCTCAATGATTTCAAGCCACCAATTCCACCCTTTTTGCCCTTGTCCATCCCATATATTGGCCCATAAGAGGCCCACTTGGCCTATTTATTTACTTGCAATTTAGTTTCTTAAATTTTAGTTACTTTACATATAGAAATGAATAGATTTAGTAAGTCATACAATAATTTGACACATATGAGTGATTAATTTTATGAAATATACTAGTTTTATGCACATAATTAGGTGATATTTATAGATATATTCATTTTTTAACTATATATGTTATTTATAATATATCGCCTCAATCACCTAGGCCATTGCCTAGGCCTTTGAGCATAGATAGAAGTATCGACCAAAACAGGTAAGTTTAGGCCGAAATGTATCTGTTCCAGCCAAGACGGATCGAAAATTCACCAAAAACACACTAGCAACTCTGATACTAAAAATTTTAATATTTAAATTGGTTTCAGTCAGTTTTGGCCAAAACTAGACCGAAATCGGTCAAAACTGGCCGTTTACTCTTCCCTTAAGGCCGTCCGAGACCTACTGAAACCAGGCGAAACGAAACCGAAACCGTTTCGGTTTTGGGCTTGGGTGATCCTGAAACCGACACCCTCATCCTTGCCTTTGAGGCTGAGGAAAGCCCTTGATTGCCTCTCGCCTCTGACTACATAGGTAAATGTATCCATGATAACCGCTAGTAGGGAACTTCATCTAGTGATGACTGTTCCCGAGGAATGGAAGAAGCGATTTCTAATATTTAAATATATTTAAGCTACAAAGTGCTCTTCCAATCATAGACTCAGGATTCTTTTTTTCTTGATAGTTTGATAGACAGCTTGATGTTCTTTAGTTGCTAGTTTCAGCACCCAACTACTTCTGGTTACATTCCCAAGAGAGAAAAGAAATCAACATCCAACTATCAAAGCCATAAGAAGGGGACTTTTCAAAAAAAAGAAAGAGGGGGGGGAGAGAGAGAGAGAGAAGTAAATAAGGAAAATGAGGCTAAAGCTATATTTTTCTATGAGAGAATACACACCGTTGTGTCAATACAAAAACTTAAACAGAAGAATCTGAGAATCTAACATTGATCAACAAAGAATAAAAGTAGAATCATCTCTTCATTTATCTGACTCTTGTGGCATGGCAAGGAAGCAGCAAAGACCTTATAACAACTGCTTTATCAGTATACCCTTCACCTCGAGAAACAAATGATTTTCGAATCATGGCCATTGGCTGCAAGATAAGAGACACTGATAAGCGGGAACCTAGAAACAACAGATATTTGGACCAATAATACATAGCCAATGTGCACTACAGAGATTCAAAGAAACAAACTTCAAAAGAACTTAAGAAAAGTTAATCAAACCAAGGAAAAGGCTGCTTACATAGTTCCGTTTGGGTAAAATTAGAAGTCGACAAAGCCGCTCCAACCCATTGCAAATGAAGTAGCTTAAAGAATAAAATAAAATCAGAAAGTTAGAGAAGAAGATAGAAAAGGTTCTAAGGAAAGCACCCATTTCTCACAACAATAGAATTTTCATGTTTCTAGAAGGAAAGAGTGACAACAGAAGAGATTAATCATTATCAAAAAATGCCCTCAGAGGCTGAATTCTGAATGCATGTGTACCATCAACATAGTAGCAAGATGTCAATCTCAAAGAAATCTCTGTAAAAATACTGCCTTCAATGAGAGGAAATATCAAGATAAACACAAATAAATCCAACAAAGTTGTAGCTGGAAACAAGAGCAAGATGTTTATTCATCAGATGAAAACACAAAACTATCAAACATTCATACACCAATCTTTTGAACCATAATATCAAAAACAAATCTAAATGACCTGTACTTCTCATTGAATTTCTTCTTCTTTTTTTGTGGAAGAGCATTTCCATCAATATCTTGGTCTGTGCATGAAGGTCATTAATGAAAATAACTGTAATCATAGGAGACCTATAATAATGTCTGATGCATTCTGAAATGTTTATTTGAGTTTAGTGGTATTCATGACTATGAAAAGATGGGAGGAGGTTTGGCCCTATGACTTGGTCCCTACTCCTCCATCCATGCTATTGGCAACCTAGTATGAGCAGATCAAAGAAAAGTTCCACAAAGATCTTAATGGATCCTATCCCACAATCTCAAAAGAGCCACCAGAGATGAAGAGATGGTGATTCTCCAGCCTAAGGGTTCCACATTGCTTTGTGAGGCTAGTTGGTAGAGGAAGTGATGTGGGACAGAGAGGGAAAATGGGGGAAAGGGAGAGAAGAGGAAGGGAGGAAGCCGGAATCCACCAGAGAGGGAGGGAAGGAGGGGGAGGAAGAAGACGAACAGGGGGGCTACGTGCCCAACATGTCTCTCATCTTTTTGTTCTTGCATTCAAAAAATGTCTCAAAAGATGGGAGTACAAGGGCATTTAAAGAGGCTGGCAACCCCACCGGCCCTCCTCCATCCCAAAGACCAAAATGCCCTTAAAAGAGTGCAAATCGCACCAAAAACACAGAAAATAAAAGACTTAACATTAGCACGTAGTGAGCCCCAAAAACTACAAAAAAAAAACTGGACATTTAATTCTACCTAGCTAAATGAGACCCAACTAAAATAAAAATACATAATAAAAATAAAAATGACTACACAAATGGCACCGACGTACGACGCGCCAATAAAACCCGTAGTCCGCAGTCATGAGTCTCGCTCCGCATCTGTCATAAGTCCAGTTACCCATCAAGAAGTTTATCCAACAAAATTTTCACTACTTGACCATTTTCCTCTATTTTTAATTGTCTCAGTAGAACAGAAGCTTCTCCATTCTCTTTTTCTTATATCTTTCTGCGTTCCTGCATACTTGCTCTCGAGTAGATTGGTCATTTTGGGTCTTCCAGCATTCTGTTCAGATCACTCCCTCACAACATAGTGTACTTTCTCTTTATTTAAAAATGAATAGTGATTATATCAACATCCAAATAAAAATTCCTCAATCAACCTACAAATACATGGACATACAGCACTTCTTGCTTTGACTAAAGAAAATTCAGAAAATCTCAAGAAATTATTACAAAGACTAGTGACCAAACAGTTGGCTGCCTAGGTGACTAGGCGGTCACAATTTGCCAGTTCGGGACCCCTAGCCGCCTAGGTGGATCCCAACTCAGACTATTTCTGCAATCTTTAAATGACTATGTTTCATTTCTGTAAATGCTTAATTATATTCTGGTTACTCTTTTTGTCCTTTCCTTCATCCAATTGCCAACTACACATGACAATCCTTCCACAAATGGTACTCCAACCTCATTACAGTGACTCAGTGAGGGGCCTTTAAATCAAGCCTCTTAATTCAATCAGATCACTTTTTCATGATGCTTCTGTATTTAGATATGAGATGTATATACTCCCAGCATTATCACTTAGCAGGAAGCCTGTATAAGAAATTTAAAAAAAATAAACTTGGAATTGAGGATTGAGGCACCCGACTAACCGATTCGGACTGATCAGTGAGGGAGTCATCCAACTAAAACTGCCTAGCCCTTTTTAAAATATCGACAAAGACATGAATAGTTTTTTTTAAATGCAAACAAGACAGAGAAATTGAAACTGCTAAGTATGCTCAGTTTCATCTCTCATTCCCAAAAAGCTGAAACAGCAAAAAGTTTCTACTTCAAAAAACAGAAATATACTGATCGTACATGCCAAGATTTATGCTAGATTGAATATGTCCTCTTAGTTACAGTTGTCAAAAGAAGTGATGATACAGCACCAAGGAAGACTGCTCATAAGGACAAAGGCCATGATCCAACACCACGATAACAGGGAGATGAAGCAATCTCCCTAACAAATAATTTGGCAGGTCCATTGTCAAGCAACATAAACACCAACCTATACTTTGGAGGTCTAAGCTCTGGATACAGACAGATATTTACAGATACATGCTATTCTTTGATAAGCAAATATATGTGCAATGGAGCATATATACATATACACATATGAAAAGAGATGGAAAACACATCTATTACGGTATCTCCAATGGCTAATACTCACCCACCCATTTCTGTGGCCTCTTCTTTATGAAAAATTAGTTTTTTGGTATCAGCACCTCTTAAATGACAAAGCTTAGACTGCAAAAAGAAAAATATATGTAAAATTCATGAACTAAGTGAAGAATGTCAATACAAGAATAATAAGATCCAAGGTCCAATTGAGAAATATCACAGTCTGAAGTTTCACAAGGTTTACATTAAGCAAAAAAAGAGACAAACTCAATTGCATAGATTAGATGACCTTCAAGCATGTGAAGATTCCAGACCATGAGATTTAAAGGGGCTACCAACAATCCAAACCATGGAGATGGAAGCAATGTTTGGTTAGCAGAAAAGCAAATAGACCTCTGAAGGACAGTTTCCAAGTCCATAAAAATGTTAGGGCATCAGCCAAGAGAAAATCAGTGATTTGTGCAGCCAATTGTGGCAAGCAGCTTAGTGTGATATTAAACTTTACAAGAACTCATAGGATAATAAAGTTTCAGAAATTTTACAGCAAAACTCATTCCTTTACAAGTTTCAATCTAAAGCCTGGAGCTAGGGATGTTAAAAAATGAGAAAGGTTTTCTGATTCCAACTTCTTGGTTTGCTGCACATTGTGAATTCTTTCAAAGTGAAATAGAAAAGAGAACCTGTGATATGCAAATTAGAAATAATATAGTTCTCATCAGAAATCATAAGTTTTATGTGGAAGCTAGACTTGGGGGGGGGGGGGGGGGGTGGAGATTACAAAATCTGATAAGCTTCCTTGGCTCAAGAAGGAAGGTAGAGAGATGCATATTTTGTGGTGGCTTCTAAGAAAACAATGCGCATATGTTCTTCATAGTTGTCGAGGGGGCCAAGGTGCACAGGTGGTTTTTGAATCATATGGTGCTCGAGTGCCTTTCCTGATGCAAAACCATGGTCTAGGTGGCAGCCTAGTCTTCCTGCGCCCGATTAATTCTATCCGCCCCAACCACCCTTTTAAAAGACCCCAAAAGTCGGTCAAGCCCCTCATATCTTGAAAGTTGAAGCCCTTCCCTCCTCCCTTTTCCTCTACTCTGCACTGAGGCTGCCAACGTCATTTCCGTAGACCACCACGGTCTTCTTCATCAAGCACCACTGTCTTCATTGCATGTCGCTGTTGCCATTTCTGTCAAGGCCCAGTGCTCTCTCTTCCCCAACCCCAATTCTCCTGTCAACCCCGATCCCCCCTCTCTCTTTGCAGAGTTTTCTTTCCTTTTTTTGGGGGGGGGGGGGTTGGGGGGGGGGTGGGGGGGGGGAGACTGCTGTGAGGAGGAGGGGAATTGAATTAATCTCTCTGGACCCAAATCACTTCAATATTGCTCCCTTAATTAAAGAATTGGAAAGCTTAGCCTTAATCCTCTAGAACAAGAACACAAAACCCAGATGATGTGCTTATCAATTACACTTTGCAAATAAGGAAACTGAAGTATTTTCAAGCAGGAGTTTAGGTACAAAGGTACATTCTGAATAGCATCCACTTCTTTGATGAATAGTTTCTCTTTAGTTCTAAAGTCAGGATCAGAGAGCCTCCTCTGTTACCTAGGTTGTATGGTTGGAAACACTTCTTCTTGTAATTGACTGTCAGGGTGAAATGGTCGGCATTCTTCAAGATGAAGTGAATTACATAATGCACACAAGGAGTGGCTCGATTGGTTGGGCACTCCGCCATGCACCTGGAGGTTAGGAGTTCTACTCCCAACGGCAGCAGATTTGCAAGAATTTTCAAGAAAAAATTCTATGGATATTGCCAAGGGTTTAACCCCCGCGATTGTAATAGGCTAGTACTTTATAAATAATTTTAAAAAAAGTGAATTAAATAATCTTCCTTTCCTTTGTATTCCTGTTTTTCTTTTTCGGTTCATTAATGAATGTGACCCTTTGACCACCTTCCAGGGAAAAAAAGAAAGGACCAACATTTAGAACGGACCAAAATTGTGCAAATCCTTAATACTAAAGCCAGTGAAAATTCCAGTGCCATGAGGCAATAATGAACTCATAAACAAGATACCTTATCCCACCGAATGCAATACTATTTTAGAGATTTCCTGACCAATGTGCACGCGAGATAAGGAGACACGCACCATGAGCATTATAGGAAGGAACCCAAAACTGACGCTCTCTCTTATGGGTACCCCTTCGTTGTATTGCAAACAAACCTCCGCATTAAACTTCCCATGGTATGAACCTCCGGACATTCTGCACTGTTTTTTTCCAAAAAAAGAAACAAGCAGGTGACATCTTTTGGATCTAAATTATCGACCTCCAATGTAAAGCAGCGGTAGTAGACTCACCTCGTGCGGAAACAGAGGCTCACGCAGAACCTTGCGGCCGCCTTCTCTCTCCGGTGGTAGCAACTCGGGCTTCTCGAGCGAAAGTACCAAATTTGTCAAGGAAAAAGAGAAGGAAAAAAAAAAAGACAAACACGAGCACCACCGCAGACATGGGTACGGGAGAAAAACAAAAAGGAAGAGAAGCAAACCACATGGAGAGAAGGGAAAAAAAAAAACAAAAAAGGATATTTCTTAGCGTGGTTCCGGTGGAGGCGTCGGTGACCTCCACGGGCTTGACGTTGAGGAGGGCGGCCTCCAGGCCGGCGTCGAGGAAGTAGTCGAAGGACTCGATGTGGGGCTTGAAGAGTTCTCGGAGGGCCTCGAAGTCGCCTTCCGTCTTCCCTTTTGTCTCGAAGAGGCTGCACTCGGCTCCCGTCTTCCCCATCTTCCCCTCCCTCGCGCCTGTGAGAAAGGTGAGGGTTTGGAGGGAGAGCTCGCGTGTGGAGCGGTGAGGGTTTGAACGGGGCGCTCGGGTGTGGAGAAAGGCAAGGGTTTTGAAGGGTTTAAAGAAGAGGTAGGGAAAAAAAAAAAAAACTTTCCTCCAAAGAATGTGTGAAGAACCTAACGAAATTCATACATAGATTAGACAAATGTGGAAGAGAAATATTTGGTGTAAAAATATATTTATATTTAAAATGTAATTTGAAGTACAAGTGGATTCATAAAAAATTAAATTCTAACTTATAAATATTTAAATTAGATTTATAAAATAACATATCGTGATATATTAGTCCATCCTATCAACGAGAGAGCACTCTTCCTTTTCTCAAAAATAAAAATAAAAAAAACGAGATACTCTTACATTTCAAATATAAGAGTACTCTTATACCAAACATTTTTCAATGTAAAATTCCAGATGCTAAGAATTGTTTGCGGCTAAATTCTGTACATATATGTTTGAGGGAAAGACAGATCCATGTCTGCAGAATGTTCTGTGAAGAGGTGTAACGCCCAATTGTTGTCCTTGTTACATGTTACATCTATCATTGCCTATTGAAAAGAACAACTTGTGGAGATGGTTAGACCTGGGAAGGTCTTAAAATTCTAAAAAAACAAATTATTGCCCTTGTTACATGTTACATCTATTATTGCCTTTTGAAAAATAACAACTTGTGGAGATGGTTAGACCTGGGAAGGTCTCAAAATTTTAAAAAAACCAAGATGGGGGGAGGCTAATATATTAAGATGAAGATGTCAACACTTTATTATGACATATTAAGATACCATCACAAATTTGACATGTCTCAGCGTGAAGATGTCAGAGTAGTAATATACCAACCAAAGTATGAGAAAGGCAGGTTGGTGGAAAGAAAACAAATTATCTTCCCTCCAAAATAAGGTTCGAATCTTTTCTAAAAGTAACATATATTTATAGTTAAGTTAGTTTCCTTTTTTTTCCCTAAAATCTCATTAACTAGCTGGTAGTAGCTGTTCTTGCGCTTTGCTTCCCCGACCACACGACGCGACGCCATTCCACGTCACGTTAATTTCTTCCCCCTTTTTCTAGCCTTTTTTTTCCGGTATCTTCCGTCTTTTTTGGTCACGGACTCTTTTAAATTATCTGCATGCAAAAACAGATTTTTTGGGGGATACCCCAAATTTGGGAAACAAAATTAGCCGCCGTCCATGCTGTTCATGTTTGGATTTGCCCGACGCCACCGCCCCAACCAACACACCCTGTTGCTGTCCAAAAGTGGGGAAAAAAGAAAGATTTCTCGTTGCAGGAAGTCGTCTCAGATCAAATTTTGTAGCAAAGTTTAGTTTTTTTTTTTAGTTCGTTTTTATATGGGCGTGGTGGGTTGGAAGCTACGGGGAAGATGCTCTGGTTCGCAAAACCTGGCGCCCCCACGTGAGCCGTGTAGCGATCACATTTGGATTCCGGTTAAAACGTGTTGAGTCGTTGTCGCCGTCAGCGCTGATCGTTCTCTGATATTTGGGTGTTGTCTCTTCTAGAATGTTTGATTTGATCCATATAATCCCACCCATCAATTCCATGCCCTTAAATTTTCCATTTTTTTTGGTTTGTTGAATCCGTCCTCCACCCGCCAGCAGTAGCGAGCAACGAAGCCCTGTTCTTTTCTTTTCTTATCCCCAGGCCAGCACGGGAAGAACAAATTTTCCCTCCTTTTTTTCATTTATTTATCGATCTTATCTGGTTGGTTCCTTTCCCATTTTCCACGAGTTCCTCGTCCCCCTCCTCCGCCGAAGCATGTGAGTATCTGGGTCGCGGAGGTCCGTGCTGCGTCGCTGGTGGGTCGAATTGGAGCCGGCAACCCGTCTGCGGACCTTGGGGTTGCCGGAGCGCCCAAGAAGATCCACTGTTTGATTGGGTAGCTTCTGATTCCTAGAAATTTGAATTCGACTTTCTCCCCTGTTCGTCGTTTGTGTGAATGCCGAGGAGGAGGAGACGCAGAGGGGGTGGGTTTCTGATTCCGTGTAGCGTATGCATGGTGCGAAATCTTGTTTTCTTCTTGAGCGGCGTCTAGGGTTCTTCCATGATACGTTGACGCGGAAAAGTTGCCGCCTGCCAGGAGGAGGAGAAAGGAAAAAAGGAAGAAAAGGTTCCCAACTTGGATGTTGGATCATAGGAAGAACTTCTGGATTTTGATCGGGGAGAGGCTTTGTTCTCGGTCTTGAATCATACCGCCTATTCAGAACTTGGTCGTCGGGAGAACGTCTGGGTTCTGGTGGAAGAGAGGTTTGTTCACTAACTTTGGATCACATATCGCATTCCACTTCTATGGAGATGGTCATCGAGAAGTCCAGTTCCTCAGAGGAGATGGATAGGGAGTCCTCTGCGGAGGAATACCTCAAGGAGACCCGACTCTACCAGAAGCATTTCCCCGGCGTGCTGAAGAAATATGCCTATCGGTTTGACGGGTCGGGGAATTACTCTGACAAAGACTGGGATCTGGAGGAAGGCAGGGGCAGAGAGTTCTGTTGGTACCATGTGGAGCTCCCCAAGGGGGATCAGAAGCTCAGCAAGAATGCCCAGTATCTCATTGACGTCCTGTGCCCACCCTTCAAACTCCATGAGATCCTGGCCCTTGTGAGCAATGGTCCCTACTGCGGCCTTGTTGACCAGGCCCTCGTCTTCAGGGTGAACTCCCCGGGTCCTGCTGCAAGCGACTTCACCATCCGGCTCGCTGTCAGGGTTACCGAGAACTCGGTCATCACTGTGTCCCTGGGACGCATTCCCAGGATGGGTTTCTCTAGGCCTCGCCTGCCCCTGCTCAGGGTTGTGCCTAGTGTGGGGGGTGCATCGTTCTTGACCTCCGAGGAGATGAATGGAGGGTCCACGGGGACTGTCATTGACGAGCACCTTCTTGAATTTTTATTGAGGATGGATCACTCTGAAGAGGCTGACAATCCTGTGCCTAGAACTGTGTCAAATCTTGTTGTGCATATCATTGACACATATGTTGATCATGTCCACGATATTGTGACCAATCTTGAAATGGAGCTGGACACCGTGGAGCTGGAATTGGATAAAGGTAACCATGAGTTGCTACCATGCTTAATCATTCTTCTAGCTGGCTACCTAGTAGCCAAATTTAACATCTGATTCATCTTAATTGGCTGTATTCTCTTCTGTTTTCTGGTTGTGTTCTACGCAATTGTTTTGACTATTGACCTTGAGGAGATCTCTTCACATTTTTCTACGATGCATTATAACATTTGTTTGATTGCAAGGTTTGAGATATGAGATATCATTGAACAGTCCCAACACTCTTTGTTTTAGGTGGCTGCAATGTCTTTATCGGTCATCCCAAATATTGTCTTGTATGCTCCTTTTTTCCCTCTGAATTATTTTTCTGAATACATTGTGCTTTTATATTGATGGATGAGAAAGAGGGTTGCGCAAGATTATTTGGAGATAACAGCTTGAACCACTAAAAACGTCATTCTGATGAATTTCCTCTCTTGCTTTAGCCTCATAAAACAATGCAGCATCTCCTTTTTTATCACTTACTGCTCAAGTAATGACATTCACACCTTCTTCATTCTGTTAAGATAGAAGATCCATCGTGGAAAACCCAATGTCACACATGTAACTCTGAAAATACAGTGTTTCTAAATTTTTGCTTGAATTATCTATCTGATTTGCACAAGATTATGGAGTTAATATTTTATCTATTCTAGTTGATCATTTCAGATGTTCCGTATTAAATCAATTTTCATAAAAGAATATATAGTCAGCCTTCTTCTGGAATTCACAACTGATTTATATGGCATTGTATTTACTTGTCCATTGGGCATGCAGGTAGCCATCCCCTTGGTTCAGTTTATAGACAGTAGACACTACATTATGTTTCATATACTGTTTCAGTAGTTCAGAGGTTGATAATGCCCTATTATAGAGTAGTTGTGCCATATAACATTGACAGTCAACTTTGGAAATGTTGTTAGAGTGAAAGGGACTATATTCTTCTGTCTTAGGTTGAATACATGAATGTTTATATAGTATACACCACAGTGGGTGTGCTAGAAGCATACCATCAAACCCATACATCCTGACAGGAAATTTTGGTGTCAGCATAAAGATTAAGGCTCTGTTGCCTTTCTCATCATCATAGTTTGCCCATGTCACAAACTCTTTTCACCAGGATGAATGGATATTTTTGACTTTTGGTGGGAAGTGGGTGAGACAACAAATTGTGGTGAAGGCAACACCACTGTTTGAGATGCAAGGCGAACTAGGCAAAGAACAGAACTTATTGTAAATGCAAAATCATGAAAGTTTGATAAAGCAATTAAAACACTTCTAAACCTTCTGAGAACATGAACAAAAGAAACGTGGGTGTTATGACAAAGTTTCAACAAAGTTTAAGAATAGAATAGAAAAGTCAAGAGATTTACTATTGAATTGCTCTTGCATTGAGAGATTCACAGTTGTTGCTTTGCGTGAGGAGCCCACAAGCAACTGAGGATCTTTTCAGCACTTGAGGCAATCAGTGAGGCCGCGACTTTTTGGTTTAGCTGTCCATTACTAAATCATTAGTTCATTCTAAATGAAGTTGGTCATTAGATGAGTCGTCTCTAAATGAAGTTGGTGATTAGATATAATTGTAACGACTTTATCAACTGTGTGGGGTTTGTGCAAAGTTGGACCCTGTTTCTGTCTTCTTAGATAATCTTATCACTTATCAGTGCTTGATTATGTGGGGTGAACTATTTGGTGAGCTAAACATATCAAAATGCTGAGAAGCAGTTTTCCCCGGAGCAGTCCCCCCCCCCAACCGAAGATGTCAAACAGCCATGATTCTTTGAACAGGAAAAAGAGAAGCACAATCCTTCATATTTACTAAATGAAGGCCTCAAGCAGAATGGTAAATCAGCCCCTTGTCCCTAAAATGTTCATGTTCATACTCTTGTATCAAACTGCATGATATGTTTCCTCCACTGCTGCATTCTCTTCAAGAGAAGACATGATCATCCATCTGAGTTTGACTACTTTGAAGAACATTCTCCAGACTGCCCAATGATGCAGGCTATGCAACGGCTCAAAATGCTTGCCTCAAGAAACCAAGGTTGGGCATTCAGTTTGGCATGGGATTGTGAGGGTTGGATTAAGGATGGTTTGCCCTTCCCAAGATATCTCCAGCATCCAAAAGGAAAGTCTGAATAACATCTGACAGCTTTTAGTAGAGCCTATTGCCTGAATGATAGTAATTCTTTCTCTGTAAATTCCTGGAATTCACTGAATCACTGCAGATCCTGTCATATGCTAGTTCTAGTTGGTGTGACCTGATTCTCATTTCAGTTCCATGGATGGTGCTGTGTGAATATGTAGGATTAGTAACTCCTAAGAGATATGTTTTATGGGAAATATCTTAGTTGTTTGGTAATAAACTGAGATGAAATTGGAGAGCTTATGTTCTGTTTCTTGGAAGAGGAGAGAAGTGGAGCGGTCAAAAAAACATGGAAGCATCAAGGATGGATTTGAATCAGTCCCCGACTATGATCTCAGCAGATTTTCAGTGTTAAATAATTTATCCAAATTTATGGTAGCAATTTAAATTATGGCGTCTGCTATGAATATTTCATTCCAACTTTCAAGAATTAAGAGTCATTGCAACTTTTCTTTTGTTATTTTCTTGACATTTTACCTGAGGACCGAGGTTGGTCTCGCTACCTTCCAACTAGTTATGATGCCTTTTGCATTAAAGATTGGCATGAATATTTAGGTTTTGTGAGCATTTATGGGCCAAATCTTGGATCTCATGGTTGACATGCTCAAATTATTGAGAATTGGAAGCTTCATTTTTTGTCAGGTTCTCTAGTTAACATGGTACAGTTGGTGCGCATATATTTTGGTAGAGAGAGTTGTCTTCCATTTGAAATATTCTGTTGGTAAAGTTTGAGCTACTACTTGTCATAATGATTTTAATCTGTTCCATTACATGCAGGTGGTTTTACTGCAAAGAAACAAATGTTGGATGACAGAAGATTTCCCAAAATGCATCTGAATTTACAGCGTCTCTTACAGGTATCTTTCCTTTATGCTTATATCATGAAGAACAAGCAGTGTTTGGGCCGGGGAGAGAAAAAGGAAATTTATTTGAAATGCATTGGAGAAGTGGCGTTGTTTATGAATACCTCAGACACAATAATGGACTCTTCTCTTCAAAAAATGCTACGCCATTAAACTTCACAAGCCTGCTAAATCACTTGAACAAGGATGTATGAAACACTACCTTCCGAAAATAAACAAGGATGAATGAGATATTATTTATGCTGATGCAGGTAGTTGCTCATGGTGAGCAAGTTTTCCCTCGTGTCAAGGAAAGGTTGGCAAGTAAAAGCTGGTTTGCAAATGAAGATATTCTCTCCCTTGAAGAACTTATAGGTCGGCTCCGGAGGCTAAAGGAGAATCTCGGGTTTATAGTGAACCGTGTCACAGCAATTCAGGCCGGCCTTGATAGTTGGCAGGCAGAGCAGATAAACCGGAAGCTTTACTACCTGTCATTCCTTTCAATGATCTTTCTTCCATTATCAATCGTCACCGGAAGTAAGTGATTTTTGTTTAGAGTTCGCCTTAGCATGCATGAGGATATTCTACTTGGACCCTTCTGAGTGAACTTTGCCATCTTCTTTCAGTATTTGGGATGAACGTGGGCGGTGTGCCATGGACAGGGCAAAGAGGTGCCACTCTAGATGATGGATTCCGTAATGTTCTAATCATTTGTGCAGCTATATCGCTATTCCTTCTGCTCTGTTTCACTTTCCCATCCCTTTACACGCATTTCTCTGCCTGGAGAACACGGCGGTCTTTGAGAAGGAGCGGCTCTTTGAACCGCAAATCCTTCCTGAAGCGGACTGTGCGCGGAAATGCGACTCAGCAGGGAGGCTACATCCGGCTCTAGGCATTATTATTCATAATTTCATGCCCATGCCCTCCTACTTGTACATGGCTTTCCTCTTTTCACTGGATTCGATTGACACAGATGTTTTACTTTTGTCCCCATTCCTTGTAGCTGACCAGGCACATGCAGCCTCATTCTTTTAATCCACTGTAATCAGATATTGACTTGTTGGCGTTTGCAGAAGGAAAGTTCTCTTCACAATAAAATTCCATCTATGTCAACTGATACATGTGGTTTATGACCATTCCCTGTCCATAGGATGTGTCATCCGATTGATTCCGAAGGGAGAGTATGTCGTCTCGTCTTTCTATGATGCCTTTAATGGTTATCGGGTAATCTCGAAATTTATGGATATCACCACAATGTGAATGTGTAGTTTTTTTGCAATTTCCGTTCTCTCCACCTCTCCTCTCCTAGAAATATTAAAGTGGGAACCGAAAGATATCGACATATGTTTCTAGCGTCATGATTAACTTCCAAATACTTCCCACAAAATGGTGATCCAATGGTGAGAACCTTTTATGTAACCTTCACCGAAATGCATATTTCGAGATAGTTTATTGCCCGTTGATCTCGTGCTTTCCGAAAGTGTACACGAACTCCTACATTGTGACCGGAAACGTCAGGGGAACATTACGGAGCTCTAGCTTTTTAGAACTCCCACGTTTTCTGCAACTTTCCTCCTCCTTAATCATCCGAAGCCTCAAAACTACTGCATTTTGGTTGTTTTCTGTACGTCCCTAATCCTGGTAGCAAGTCGCTCCTATGAAGGAATAAGGCCCAGCTCGATGGTAGCTGGAGCAGCTTCATCACGAATGAGGAGTTCTTCACTGCAACATAGAGTGAGCTATTCAATAAATCCATGTTAACTGCCGCCTCTGAATTTCCCACGACTCAAGACAAACGAATATGCAATTCTGGAGATGTATAGGTCCGAAATTTTTCTGGTCAAGTAAGGTAAAAATAATACAGATACAAGGAAAGTAGAGACTGTTAGATCCTGATCTTGGAGTCCATGAACACTAATATCTGAGCTCACAAAGCCACACAGGACGGAGCTTCCTCATATATATATATATATGCTTTCTTCATCATTACAAAGTACAAACATTTGATATGATTGCAAAATAGACGACAGCTCTATACTTCGGGCAATACATTAGGCAGGCAGACATGACATTCCCGATAAAACGAACAAGAAATAACTACCTACCTACCCAAAAAAGGAAAAAACAGGAGATACCTCATGCCCACCAGTTGTGCCTCGAGATGGCCTGGCTCAAGTCCTCATTCTCTCATAAACATTCACACATGTAACCGACGACGCCGAAGAATGAAGATGGCAATCATGGGTTTACATTTATATCCATCCATATGTAGGTCTTTGCACGGCTATCTTGGCCTTGGAGGGGACGCAATCTGACAGATTGTTGGCGTTGGCGATGGGGCATCTGTTGGGCTTGGGATGGGTGCGAGCATCTTTCTCTCCACCGATAGGAACCGGTTGGAACCTCCAAAGCTCTCGATCGACCTCATGTACTCTGATGCATTGTTTTCTATTATCAGGGCATCCTCTAGCTCCCGGACAATGTCTTCCATGGATGGTCGGTAGATGGCAAATGACTCCACACACATGGATGCAACCTCTGCTACCCTCCACATTGCCTCTGCATTGTATCCTGACCTTATACTTGGATCCACAATTTCATCGACCCGTGATTCCATGATATATGCCTTTGCCTGTATAAATCAGTATTTTGCAGGTTATTCAAGTATAGAGATGAAAACGGTGTAGATTCATGAAATCTAGGCTGATAAGTCCACACTACTCAGCCAGGAAAGTGGCACATCAACCGCTATCCTTCCCAATCTGCATATGATCAAGATAAGTAGACAAACCATTGCCACTATGAGTGAGGCCTAGGCTGCTGGTGGGAAACACACAAGGTTCATAGTAGATAAATGTCGTGCGGATCAACGCAAGTGGGTTGAAATTGCTGATCTTCATAAGGTAACTAGGCACAAATTAAAACAAAATCAACCGACTTTGTTTTTGCAGTGATTATCTTCAGGAGACTAAAAAACAGGGTTAAAGCGACTAAAGTGAAAGACAAAGACCAAAATTGTGACTTTCATGCCATGTTTGGAGGACAGGATGTCAAAATCTAAGTCCTCAGGAAACTAATTGATTCCCTGACAATGGATCTAATGGTATCTCTTCCAGCACAGATTCAAGAAGTGACAGTCCAATACAAAAGAGCAGAGTTTAAATTATCTTGAAAAAGATCTAAATTGCCTTGAAAAAGAATTTATGTGAAAGTAGTTTGTAAGGTCTAAAAGACAGATCAAATTGACTTATATACGCAACATGAGCAACATTAACTTAGTTTTGGGTTCCAAGTTCAAGAAAAAGATGTAACCAAGTTATAACTGTACCCACTCAACACAGCATAGACCCAGTTTGAGTTCCAAGTTCCAGGAAGAAAGAATGTTGTAAAACTGTAATCATACCCATTCAACTAAGCTCCATTCACTCTGTGGCCCACGTGTTTTGAGGGGCTCTCGCCCACTGATGATCTCTAGAAGGACAACTCCAAAGCTAAAGACATCACTTTTGTTGGATAACTTCTGGGTTGAATAGTACCTGCAGCAAAAAAAAGAGAGCAGATATCCATCAGATTTTTACTCTCGTTGTCTTAAATATTGAACCATGTTAGGTACAAAAATTCTACATTCCTCTTATTCTAAAAGAGAAGGTAAATGTCACAACTCATACACATTTGTTTTTTGGCACATTGCGCACTATGAAGAAAGATACACAGCATGGCTCATTCAACTTTCTAGCAACAGTGAATAGAACATCATGATAAAATATGCTAAGGGACAAATGTCACACCAACATTGACCTTCAGTTTGAAAGATCAGCAATCTACAGGGGAATCGGGATAGATACAAATGAAGCTGACAGAGGGTAGAAGACTAAGGAAGATGTAGGGCTTCTTAGTGGAGTATGTAAAAATAGACAGGGAAGACAGAAAACATTTGAAGACATGGAAACAAAAAGTCCCCAGCTATATGCTGCCATTGATTCTTCGTCGATAGGGAGGCATTTTTACACCCTTTGCTGAGGTGTCACCTACAGGAAAAGCAGCCACATGGAAGAGGGTTCCTAAGCCTTCTTGGCATCCACCAGTACCAGGTAAGTTGAGGAAACCTCTGAACATTGGTCTTACTCCTGCAATCCCTGACTCCTTTCCAGGAAAATCCACAATGGGTGAGATAAAGCAGAGTCAATGCAGCTACATAGGATGATGATAAACACAGTCAGTCCAGAGGATTGGAAACAACGAGCCTGGGTGAACTTCCCATTGAGCTTGATATAAGTAGATAGAAACAAACTTCATGGAAGAGGACGGGATGTCGAAAATTCAGTTATTCTAGGTGGTGCTGAATAAAGGCAATGCGAGCTTCTTCTGTACATCTTGAGAGTTAAAAAAGGTTGTTTACAGAGCCCCCACAAACCATAGGGTTGTAACAGGATGCATCATCTTCTCTTGTTCTCTTGATAAAAAGAAGACAAATATACTAATAAAATATCAAGAAGTAGCTGGTATAACATATCCAGAAACATTATGTTTGTGCTACCAATTTTTTGACATCTGTCAAATGAGGCAACTAACTCATATGTTTCACTGTATGATGTTTCCCAGTTTAGCAATAATAAAAGACATCTCATATATGTGAATTGTGAAAAACTGGTGACTATCTCCTTCCATCAGCTTGATCTGATATCAAAGTATCTCAGTATGTCTGGTCGAAAGCAGCCTAAGTTCTTCTATACTTTGATAATTAAAACTGTTAGATATCATGCAAGGACATGATGTCTAATAAAAAATTTAACATCTTGTGCACAAAACTCAGGAGGGAGAACAAACATATACAGCTGATGTATGTTAAAACTACTTAACAATGCAAAATGGAAGAAACAACTTACTCTGGATCCAAGTATCCTGCTGTCCCTCTGACTTCCAATGAAGTGACACTATCCCCCTCTTGTGGTGCGTATTTGGAGAAACCAAAGTCCGCAACCTTGGCGGACATGCTATCGTTCAAGAGAATGTTTCCTGACTTAACATCTCTATGAATAATGCAGCGCCCCTCAAAATTGTGCAGATACATGAGACCTGGTTGTGTTAAACAGTAGAATCACCATCAAATGTACAGACTACATGCTAAAAATGAGGATGACATACCAAAGATAGTACCAACATTATGTTTCACTAGTGTACACATCACAAGTTGTTGTGGTAAGGCCTTTGTCCTTTGATTCTAATAATATGGGGGATGAACTTTTCTTGCAATTTGATTAACAATTGCATAAAATAGATTAGTGGTTGTTTCACTCATATGAACATAAAGAAGCCTACTGACATGGCTAAAAGTTTGAAATTGCAACAATATAGTAACAATATCATGAAAAAAGCACTCTTGAAGGAGAAGCCAGATTATTGTGCTCATGTACATTTAGCCAGGTCACTTGCTTCCATTAGTTCTTTACTTTTAAGCCGGTAGTTATTGTAGTGCAGTCTCTTCTACTTAGAATCTCTGAAAAGTCAATAAGACTCATGTAGCATGAGAAGAAACACAACAATCCATGCCTTCCAATTAGATTCTTGGGACTTTTGGCAGGCCCTCTTGTATCCAATTACCATGACCGGATAAGTTCACACCAGGTTCAATCGGGTTGATGTCATATGGATAGGTTGCCAGGAAACCTTGCGAGTCACATGGATCCTCCATTTGAATGCAGTCATGGACACCGATGATAATGATATGATTTAGTGAGCGACTAGACAGCATTTTCTTGGGCATCGAGTTGCACTATTTTTGGACAGAACTATACAAGAGGATTTTTACCTAATTAGGAAATGTTGTTGCTTGTATCACCGGGCAGTTAACGTTTTTTTTGGCACTGGACAAAATGTTGACTCATAAATGTAGGAGACTTATTCTTGTAGCCAAGCATAGATCTCTATAATGATGATTTCAAAATCTGCATATTCTCCTATAGGCTGAAACTTACTGAAATAGAACATTGCTCTCCACCCCAAATGTTGATGAAAGAAAAGAACCCACATTTACAGGCTTACAGCAAAGGAACCTTTACATTTAAGTCTATTTTTGTTTTACTTGGATGTTGGTAACAAGCCAGATTTCTGATCTGAGACTGAGTTCAAGAAGTGGAATAAGTGAAAAAAAAAACTGTCACAGGTGTTTAAGTAAGAATGATAACAAAAAGGGCAACCATAAGAAATAACTTACCTCTAGCAGCCCCAAGAGCAATGGACAATCTAGTTGGCCAATCAAGCGCTTTTCTTTTTGCTGCTTCCCCTGCAAATGACATCCAAAAATTCCTATTATAAAGAGAGAAAAAAAATCGTGCTTTACTCAACATGCTATGGACTAGGTGAAGCCACCCACCATAGAGACGGTCTTGTAAAGAGCCGTTGGACATAAAAGGGTATACCAGAATTTGTTGATCATTTTCCCGGCAATAACCAATAAGAGGAACTAGGTTATCATGATGAATAGCTGAAAGGAAATTAACCTGCAGAAAAAAGGATAAGCATATATCATGCACTAGAGCATGCCAAAGTGATGAACAGCATAAAGAATGCCTATCCCTGCAAAAAGGGACATGTATCATGCATTAGAACAAATAACTATAAAGTGAAATCCCTGACACAGTGATAGGGTTGTGCTTTTTGGAAAAGTATAACAAAGAGCAATTTTCTGAATCCTGTTACCTGATTATAATATAAATTATAATAAGATTTACTGAAACCATACAAGATACGGGACTTCCTAATGTTGTCTTATTATTTTGATTCTTACAGAGCATATGTCAAGAATAACAATAATGGAACAGGATAATGTGTGACTTGGTGTAAAGCAAAAACAAAAAACAGTGAGACTATATAGGAAATCATGCTGTGTATAATACTATTAATTTGCTATAACTCACTAAAAGTTGGCCTGGTACAGGGTCCTGTACCCATGGTTTGGCGTGGCGGATTGAATCGGTCAAGATACGAGACTTCCTAATGTTGTCTTATTATTTTGATTCTTACAGAGCATATGTCAAGAATAACAATAATGGAACAGGATAATGTGTGACTTGGTGTAAAGCAAAAACAAAAAACAGTGAGACTATATAGGAAATCATGCTGTGTATAATACTATTAATTTGCTATAACTCACTAAAAGTTGGCTTACCCCAGGGGTACCTTAAGCTGGTTATAGGCTAACCTATAACCCACCTGCCTTTGGAAACAAAATGGGACCATGTAGGCAACCCCTGTTGTCCAAACCCAGCTTAGTCCCTACCTCACCTGCCACCCAGGAAAAAGACCCCGGAGAAATGACCAATTTACCCTCTACACCCCAAGTACAATAATCGAGTAGTATCAGGTGTTTTTGCAATTAAGAAATATATAATCGACTAGTATCTAGTAGTAATTGATTGTTTTCTTATGATTTTGGAATCCTGATAATCGATTATGTTTCCTATAATTTGATCATTTTTCTTATGATAATCAATTAATAAGTTTTCCTGTATGACCAGTTTTGTTTTTTGGCCAAGTGCTAGCGGATAGGGTCATGAGAAACACACATGAACAGTGTAATGACCATTGCTGCCCTTGGCCTACCTTACCCTAGTAGAGATAACCCATGCTACCCCACCTTAACCTTGGGTACCCCGAGTTAGCCTATACTGCGTACCCAAAATCGGTTAAATGCTAACCCCCGATTTAGTGATTTACCCAAGGTTATCCAGGGGTAAATCAGTTACCAAAGTGGTCCTTAGTCACCAGAATTAGTTAAGAAACATAGACTAAGCAAGGTGATTTATCTATCATGCTTTTCAAAAGGCATATCCAGTAATAACTCACTTTCCCCAGGAAGAAATAATAATCATGCAAGGGAATTGAGCAGTTCAGATGGGAAATAGAATGATATGAATAGCTACCTCATTTTCAAACTCACGAGTTCCCTGGATTGATGTAGCTGAGCGAACCTTTACTGCCACCTCTTGACCATCATGTAGAGTACCACGATAAACAACTCCAAATCCTCCTTCAGCTATGATGGTATTGTAATTTGATGTCATATCACTTACAAACGCAAGGGAAAATTGCTGAATCATAGGATTCAGAATTTGAGTGTCATTCAGGGGTATTAAGAAATTTGCATCTGCAAATTTCACAAAGATTCAGGATGTTAATGATCTGAAGAAGGAATGAATAAAACATATGGGAATTCTAAGAGAGTATAACAGGAGAAATTACTGGCACACTGCATCTCTATGAGACCACTGATAGGAATAATAGACCAAATAGAGAATTATTTGAAACATGGATATCAAATAATGATTTCTTTAGTGAAGCTGATTCTGATAAAGAACAATGATTAACAAAAATGCAACACATCAGCACCACCCTTCAGAAGCAAGGATGGAAAAATTGGTTTCGGTGTTGGTTTCGGCTATAGTTTCATTTACTTAAGATATTACATGTAAATAAGGAAGTACCCCTCATTTGAATCCAATAAAGTATCAAAAAATCATATCTCTTACAAATAAAAAGTCAACTCTCCCATCTAAGAAGAAAATCGCGAATTTGGTGATTTCATCAAATGCCGACTTTCTAATCTCTCATAATTTGACCTAACTAAAAATTTTATAATTCAAATAAAGCACATAGTGGACTAAGCATTGTCAGTAGGAGAGTTACTCCCTTGGAGAAGTCACATGTACATTTAACTTATTTCACCGGACTTTGAATTTTTAGTATTATATGTGCTTTATTTGAATTGTGAAATTTTTAGTTAGGTCAAATTATGAGAGATTAGAAAGTCGACATTATGATGAAATCACCAAAATCGTAATTTTCTTCTTAGATGGGAGAGTTGACTTTTCATTGATAAGAGATATAAATTTTTTGATATTTTTATTGGATTCAAATGGGGGGTACTTCTTTATTTACATGTAGATGATGATCATTTAGTTAAGATATTACATGAAAATAAGACATTATGTATATATGAAGGGAATGAAGGGATTCGATAACATATTACATATATGAAGAGCATCAGAACATGAATAGGCCAGTTTTGGCCATTTCAGGTTGAAACCAGGTGAAACGGTTTCGAGTTTCAGCCGAAACCACTAAAATATTGTTTTTTTTAAGTTATCGGACATGAACAGTGTTCCGGTCCGGTTTCGGATCGCTCAAGGCTGAAACCGAAATGTTTCAGCCTAAACCCACAACCATGTTCAGAAGGCCCTACTTTATCCTTGTCAAGATTTTCTGTTACACCACAAAAGACAGAACTCTTGAAAGAATTGTTACCACATGGCCTTCTACAGTTTTTGGATTAACATTGCTGATGTTAGACATATAACATACTAGAAAATGGTCAGAAAGCTATCGTGTATCACCCCTATGAGGGGGGAACGGGATCAACATTCGGACAGTATCTCATGGATACAAGCCTCATTGCCAGTCGGATAATTATTCCGAACTCCCCCCTCCCCCCCAAAAAAAAAAATTAAAAAGGAAAGGAACTGTGGATGTTGACACGCATTGCTTTATTCCTTCGTGAGAATGTGAGTAATACAGTCTAGTCTTAGAGAGATATAGCATAACTTATCATGACTGTCTAAATTATTAAAGAATGCCTAAGTTTTGCCTTATGTCCTGTTCGGCCCTGAAATTTTTCAGAAGGAAAAAAGAGAGAAGGATGGGGGAGGAGAACAGAGGGGGACCCTACCATCCTCATTGGCTCATGCAGCTGGCGAGGATGGGATGTGGGCCCCACTCCTCACCCTCATCGCCTCATGCAGCTGGTGAACTGGGGAAGTGGGCCCCCATCCTCACTGGCTCATGAAGTGTGGAGGTGGGTGCCCACCCCCGCCCTCACGGGCTTATGCAGCCGGTGAATTGGAGAGGTAGGCCCCACACATCCTCAGTGGCTCTGAGCCGGTGAGGTAGGGAGGTGGGTCCTCCCACCATCATCGCCGGCTCCCTGTTGCTGGGAGCCTATGGGATCTCACCTCATTTGGGGAAGCAAAAAGCAACAGCGGCAGCAAAGGGCACAAGAAGCAGCAGTGAAAGCAGCAAGCAGAGAAAAAAAAAAGAACAAAGAAAAAAAGCAAATAAAAGAGCAGAAAAGAGAAGAAAGAAAATAACTACAGCAACAAAGGTAGAAGAAGAAGGCAATCAAGTAAGGAAGAAGGAAAGAAGAGAAAGAGAGAAGAAGAAAAGAAACCAACAGCAGCAACAAAGGACGGATGCAAGGCTTGAAGGCAAGGCTCAAGGGAAGAAAGTTCAAAGAGGAGCTCAAATGCCAAGTCCCTGGATTTCAACTTTTTCAAGAAAAGCCCCATGTTGTTTATGATATTTACAGGTCGTTTGTAAGAAGCATGCATCATAGTTTGCCGAAGCGAGGCGAATCGACCAGATTGGGCCGAATCCGTGCGAATCACGAAAAAGCTGATCTGTGATTTGCTTGATTCGGGCGGTTCACATGCGAACCGGCCAAATCAAACAACATCGGGCGAATCGGGCCCGATTCGCCCGATGCAGATCCTATGCGTGTCTAATTCGGCTGACTGGTCAGTAGGAGAGTGATTCCCTTGAAGAAGTCATATGCACGTTTGACTTTTTCCACTAGACTTTATATTTTTAGTGTTCTATTAGGTTTATTTGAATTATGAAATTTTTAGATATGTCAAATTACAAGGGATTAGAAAGATATTATTTTGATGGAATCATCAAAATCGCGATTATCTTCTTCGATGGGAGAGTTGACTTTTTATCGATAAGAGATGTGATTTTTTTGATATTTTTATTAGATTCAAATGAGAGATACTTCTATATTTACATGTAATATCTTAAGTAATTACTTAAACGAAATGAAATATAAATAACATATGAGTTCCATGTAATCCCATGTGAATTCCTGAGCCCATTCTCATATCTGGCATACATATGTTACATATATACATGCATATATGTCTTGCACATATATATAATATCATATTAAATATATATATGTTATATATACATGTGAATCGGATCGAATCAGGACAAACCCGATTCGGTCCGAATCAGTGATCCGGCAAACCTTGGCATGCATATCATACAATGTAAAATCGCAAGACGTGGCAATGAGGGTCTTATACCCAAATACCAGCTTAAATGGATCGAATCAAACTGTAGGGGTATACGTGATGAAATACATGGAATACAAAGATATAGGGTATAGTATGCAGATTTCAGGGGCATATGTTCGAATATGATAGATTTCATGGATATGTATGTAATTTTCCCAAAAATATGATAACTGCCATTAGCACTTGCACCTTAAGTATGCTCAGTTTGCAGAGTTACCTTACCATATATTTTCTAAAACTATAGGACACCTGCAAAGCTTTTTCAGATCATCAAGAATAGCCAAAGGTAGAAATATAATTATTTTCCACTCAATAAATTGAATTGAAACTAAAATTACAACTCCAGAAACCTACATGACATGAAGTCCTAAGAGAAACCTACATCTGGACTTGATTTCTTTTGTTTGAATTCCATAAGGTTAAGGACATGGACCTCTGGTCTTCCCACTAGATCCAATATACATGTCCTCCGAGGGTTCACCCCAAAGCCTGGTTCTCACCAAGTAAGCAGAGAAGGGACAAAACATACGCTAAAATAAACAAATTTAGAAATAAAAAAGACACCAAAATTTTTTTCCTCGAAACATGTCCTTATAACATTCTTTTCCCTTTAACATGCAAGGTCAAAGCCTTAAGATCTATCAAAGGGAAAAGGTGATTGACTTTTGTCCTTTAGTTGCTGAATGTATGAAAACTCCTCTTTCTCCCTTGACAGTCTTCAAATTTTCCATTGCAAAAAGTCTTATCAATTAGCCTCATGAATGTAGTGCCTAATGAGTCGTAGATGTTGCAGCTAATGGGATAGCACAATTGGATCTTATCTATCAAAATGTTCAATGAGCATGTTTTTAGCACCGTGTGTTGATTTGCTCATTTGCATCAGAAATTTGAGAGAATTCAGAATGAGGGAATGGAAATTTCTTTTGGAGAAGAATCTGAGATGATGCAATCTAACTTCAGAGGAGAGGTGAAAGAATCGGGAAGGCTGCTATCATGGTTTGAATCTTTCACAATGAACCATCATTCTCACATTCTGGATGTTTGACTTTATCAACTATTAAAGTTCCTAAAGAAAAAGAAACAAGATAGTGGAATGCTAAATAAATGAGAGGTTAATAGTGTGAAAGCATACTCTTCATGTTCACTTTCTGATCCTTCTCATCAGTATGATGGGCTCGTTTGTAAAAGCAATTGAAGATGAACCCAAGTGCCACAGTGAATACAGCAGATCCTCCAGCAACACTTCCAATGAAAATATTCCGCCGCATGGGCTGCGAAGGATGACTATCACAGTTCCCATATCTGTACGTAAAAATTTAAGGAATCACGATTTAGGAATTAGACTATCAATGTCTGGACAATCCAACATGGACCGCATAGCTTCCATACTCTGTGTTAAGCTTCGAGTGATTGGATAATCCTGGAGGAACCAGAGTTTCTAGCTGAGGATTGCAGCCGATTGACCTGCAGTAAGATGGAATTGGGTAATTCCAAAGAAAAATAAGGTGGTACATGTCCATATAATGTTCAACACATGGGAAGAAGGGCATTGACTGAAAGTTGAAAATTGTGATAAGGATAAAACGTACAGTTTCAATAAATGTGTGAGAGATTCCCAGGATTCAGGGATGGCCCCTGTAAAATCATTATTATGCAAGTCCCTAAAAAAAGGCTCTCTGTCAGTGAAAATTGTGACAGAAAATAACAACCCAACCTTGACAAGCAAACAAAATTTAAATCACAGGAAAAGATGAAAAACAAGAAGAAGAGTAAATGCTAGATCTAAATGGAGATGTTGCCTTCAGCCTTACAGCTCCCTCAGGTCTGTCAGCTTGCCAATGGCGCTGGGAAGCGATCCGCGCAGACCTTTCCTCGAAAGATTCCTGCCAAAATGAGCGGCCTTCAAGTTTCAGAACATACATCATATTGAGGGAAAAGGAACGAGGGCTATGAAAGCATAAGAAGAAATCACACTGGAGTTGACAGGTATATCCCAGAGAAGAATCAAATAGAGAACAAACCCCATTCCCAAGAGAGTGGTGTATCCCTGGCAGAATGCTCCCGAAGAAACAAAAGGCCAAAAAAAAAAAACGAGCAAAGAAAGCTTACAGTTTGGTGATGACGAAAGTGCTGTTGCCAGTGGTGCCTCTCTCCTCGCAGACCACTCCCTCCCACGAAGGCGAAGGTACGCACGGGTCCCCGTACCACCTCCCCACCACGCCATGCCCGGGATTCTCCACCAGCAGCTCCTCTCTCACCTCCCTCGCCGCTTCTCCTGCACCCTCTCCACACAAAATTAAAAGAAGAGAAAAACTTTCTTGATGAAAAAGGGTAACTCGCTTTCGAAACAAATGTCGTATAATTGTTTGATGATTTGCCTGAGACGTAAGCACGCCATGAGAGGCATGGGGGGTCGCAGGTGTCTCAGTATGTCGAGCACTACCAAGCCCAGTGTTTCAATTGTTGATCAAATGCGTCTACTAAAGGCTCAGAATATACCCACCATCACGCTTAGCCGTCTCTGCGGCTCTGCGGTAAACTTGGAAGATCTCATAAGCGTTGCAGATGGGACCGAAAGCGGCAGCGGCATAAGCAGCCTTCACCAGGGAAATGTTGAGAGATCCAGTTGCATTAGCCCAGAGAATTACTGCTCTATAGTTTGTCGGGTTGCCATCCCCCAGTATATCAAGAGCCTTCTGCACTCTTGCCCCGTTGATGTAAATGTCGAATGCCCTCTGACCTGTCCGAACACCGGCGTCGAGCTCGAACAAGTGCAGGATTACGAGATACCGCTGCTCGCTGGCGTCGAGCCCGGTGTGAAGGAATACGAGCTGGGTGGACTCCTCCGCCGCGGTGCGGAGCACCTCGAGGGGGACGGAGGTGTTGGAGCCTCTCAGGGTGGCTTGCGATGAGCTCACTGTACGGCCGCCGGCGAAGCTCGTGTCGGCAGTCCAAATCCGGTCGCTTGGGTCTGCTGGGTATCTGTGACAGTTCACGAAAGGACCAAAAAGGGAAAGCAACTTTTAACCGGCACAGAGGCATGTATGCGGCAGAGTGCAGTGGAGTACAGTACCATACAAATATCGGACCTGTAAATTTGATTGGGATCCCGATTTCCGGCATCAACTCTGGCAATAAGCTTGAGAACAACGGGCTGCTCACCTTCCGGGTAATCTTCATCAGCCAGTGGCCTCAGCTCAAGTTTGGAAATGTGAGCAGCACCCCCGTTCTGGTTCACCATGCAGATGTTTGTGCGACGGCCGGTGGCTCCGAAGATGCCTTCCACCTGCAACGCATCCGCCGACGACTCCACGCGTGATATCGTGGTCGAGCAGATCGAGAAGTCGAATGAGGAGTTCGCCGAGGAAAGCCGCAGTCTGGGGCCGCCGAGGAAGGTCGCCCTCACAAGGTAGGTCCAGCCGTCGACGGTGGGCAGGTCGTAGCACCATTTGCCGCTGCCATCAGAGGTGAAGACCCGGGCGCTTGCGTTGCCGCCGCCGTAGGCGGTGTTGACCGTGGAGACGTCTCTGCACTCCCCGGCTCCGGGGCTCAGGATGTGGTCGTCGGAGGTCCATGTGATTCCGGTGCCCTGCTCTGTCGTGTTCGACGTCCCGCAGCAGTTGATGCTCACAAACCCTGCATGCATGGTTGCTGTCATGAATCAATGCCCAATACCTGGTCCTGTTATTGGAACTCACCATCTACCCGAACAAACAATCCCCTGATATGATCAAGAACGAAGACGATTCCTTTCTAATATTTGTTTCATCTCGTAGATTTTACTCTATTTTCCCCCCGTAACTTGTAGAACAAGAATGCCCATTCTTTGATCTTTTTTTTTTTGTGAATCTATCGAACATGTGAGAAAGAAATCAAGAACACTCTGATTCTAAAAAAGAAGAGCGACAGAAATCGCGACAGATGATTTCTTAGGTGTTCTGACTCACCTTGCTGGGATCCAGCTGTATGAACAAGAAGAAAGGAACCAGGAAGAGGGCAGCACAACCCAACCCCGGACAACCATGAGCTTGCTGCCACCCTATATTTCTTCTCATCTCCTGCTAGACCAACACCAAACCAACCAGTGAGAAATCTTGCAAACCCCCCCTGTTCAAATCCGCCTCAGAAGCAGAAAACGTTTTGTGGCTTCTCATCTGCTCTTTACATGATTAGATTCAGAAATCCGACGTCGGAATCCTTCATGGTTGGGACAACCAAATCCCTCGCAATTCCCCACCTCAACAGAGAGGACACAGCTCCAGAAGCCAAAAAGATCCTTATTTTACCACATGCGCTACTCGATCACGGTCCAAAGCTTGCAGTGATTTCATGCCTGTCGGGAACAGAGAGGCAGCGAAAAGATTTTAGGAGTCCAACTGGGATGCTGCACCAAGAAATTACTCACGGCTGGCCCAAGCAAAATGCCCGGCATGGGGATCGATGTGGAGATGAACACCTCCTCTGAGCTGCAGAATCCGTCACTTCTAACCAACGAAAACCACCTAGTTAGTTAAACGGGGGGAGAGAGAGAGATAGAGAGGATTTCTTGTGTAGTCGAAGTCACACAGACAAAGAGACGAGGGAGACATGTTGACCAGGCCCACGGCATGGGGAAGACGCCGGGAAAGACGGTGTGGGAATCCCCGGAAGCATCGGTGGGAAAGGAGGAGCTCCTGGTAAGTGCGATGACGCCATGCAGCAATGGATAGAATACTTGTTAGTTTACTTGATCCAAGTCATTCCAATCGAGCCCACTTGTCGGTTGCTCCATTGTTTAGTTTCATGCTTCGATGGAGCTGATTAAAATAAGCGAAGCTTCTTCTTGTGTTGTCTAATATTTCTGTGAGCAAAGACTGATGGTGGTGGGCAGGGTCGTCCCCCACCTTCGCCTAGCTAGCTACTCCACTCCGACAACAACGCCGGGTCTTTTACGAGGGGGGGCAGAAAGACCACACCGCACAACAACCTGACTACTAAACCTAGTCAAAATGTAATGATACATGTTTTGAGGTGTGGATCAATTTTGCACTGCATCACTCTGCTCGAAAATTTTTTAAACAAAGTCAAATCGAGATTAGAAGAGAAAACTGTTCTATTTGTATTGGGTCAGTATTTATGAGCTTTGGATAGAATCATAAATGTTACACCAATAGAATGGAGGAGAGGGCGATGCTGTGGGTTACCAGCCCAAATCCGATCTGAATTTAGATCTGAAATTTGTCTAAAATTTAAATTTGGGTCGGATCAGGTTCTTTTTCGGATTCGAATCCGAATTTCAAAAGATCCGATCCAGATCCGATCTATTGAAAGGGCTAACCAATATATGTTCCATTCATATAATTTGTATATGTTTGAAACCAAGAATAATTATATCTTGCAGATAATAAATCTTCTTCAATTCAGAAATGCGGTTGACTTGAACTTGCCTCCAACTAATATATGACTTAATTCATCTTTTTGCTAGCACATTATGCCTAGATAAAAAATACACTAACAATATATTGAGAAATTACACTAAATATTTGTAGAAAGAGAAATATTTAGTGTCAATGAATAATAATAGGTTCATAAAATTTAAATTAAATTTATAAATATTAGAGTTAGATTCATAAAAATTAAGTTAAACTTATAAAATGACATGTCAAGTCCATTGACCCATCCTTAGAGCTCCCTCTTACAACTTAAGTACAAAAGTACATTTTCACTATTTTTCTCATGGAAATCAAATAGAGAGAGAGAGAATATTCGAACCCAATGCTCCATGGGACATCTTTGTTAGACCGGGAGGAGATCATCATATTATACTGTATAGTTTTATAGAGCAGAGAAAGATCAAATTTGTAGGACATGCGAGCATCCGAATTCGGAAGTGACTTGGTCCTCTTCTCCCACTCCTCGTCTTATATCTCGTATAAATTATATGCGATTACACATAAAATTATATATTTTTTCTGCACTACATTGTGTAGGACTCCATGATGATGCCGCCCACTACTCTGGCCAGGGTGAGCACCAAAAGGTGTTCATCTAATTAACAAAGATTAGTTGTCGTCATTTGATCACTGTTAACTTGTCATTTTAGGTTAATTATTACTAAAATAATCACAAATGACATGATGTACCCACCTTACCTTACCTTAATTCATATAATTATGCAAAAACCCAATTCTACCAAAACTGCTCGTCATAGTTTTATTTTGTTTACCTATGTAGACTTAAGAATACCAAGTAAGCTTCACCCACTCAAACAAACAGAAGGAAAGAAAGGAAGAGCTTATTTTTCTTCTTCTTTTTTTCTCAAGGAAAAAAAAGCAAGATATCTAAACATCCATCATTCCAGACTTCTCTAGTGTTTGAGAAAGATTATGGCACGCGTCGTTCTGAAATGCTGCCAAGTTTCTTCCGAGCAAGTTTTCTTCCACGGCCTTCCGGGGGCACCGATCGCCGCCCTGTTCCCCGCCAAAAATGCTTCCTTTTCGCCCCCACATTTTCTATTTTTGGTTCTGGTTTTGGCAATTTCCGGTTCCTTCCGCTCCTCCTGCAGCTCGACGCCGGAGACGGAACCAGTGAAGCGGGGGTTGAGGTGGTTCAGTACAAGTTCCCCGCAGGAGGGGGCGACAGGCGTCCCGGGGGCAGAGACGGCCATGGCCACTTCCATGCTACTCAGAGCCGTTCGGCGGCGAGAACTCTCGACGCCGCTGTCTGCTCTCCAACCCGTATGTTCCCGTTCTCTTTAATTTTAACCTGCCTCTTTTGTGTGTGTGTGTGTGTGTTTTTTCCGGCCGTGGTACCATCCACATTTAAAAAAAGAAGACGAGTTGATAAAATCAACACTGCAGCTAACCCATGATTCCATTTTAAATCTGCATGGGGATCTTAACAAGGCATATTCTTTATGCCGTCTGATGTCATGTGAATTCTTTCGTTTGAGCCTTGGCAGGTAAAATTATGTTGGGATTTGTTTGTCTACTTCTGTAGTTAGCTTAGCTGTTTCCAGAGACAAGTCTGTGGTGCCTAGAACGAGTACCTGTTGTATGTTTGTCTGTTCATCAGTTTTCACCACTAGTTTATAAATTTTTTTGACATCTTCCTTGATTGTTAGAACTCATGATAAACTATTTGACACTAAAGTTTCCCCATTTTTTTCAGTTTACTCTTATTACAAGTCATTTTCTGTAGGTGATGGCATCATAATTTTGTAACATTCAACTTCCTGGTATGCGCTGCAGTTTTCTAAATGTTGTGTGTTTTAACCCGCTAGAAGTGGAACAAGCATGCGGTGGATATATTCTAGACGTTCACACATTATTTAT
Organism: Colocasia esculenta; assembly: GCA_014218235.1. NCBI lineage: Eukaryota > Viridiplantae > Streptophyta > Magnoliopsida > Alismatales > Araceae > Colocasia > Colocasia esculenta. The sequence goes on from CM024760.1 coordinate 177,770,445, forward strand.
TCTGCTTTCTAATTTGGTGTAAGCATTAAGCATTTTGTATTGTTGTGCTGTATTACGAAGTTAGTAGCTTGCTTTTACTTACCTCTGATAGATACAGGCATCTGGTTCCGCAATATTACCATGGTCTACCCATCCTTTGGGTCCTAGGTGGCCAAGCCTGTCGAGGCTGTTCAGGTAAATACCACAAGATATATCATTTTTTTCATAGAGATGAATGCTTGTTGCACCATTGTCACAATTATGGTTCATTCTTGTTACTCCAGTTCCAAGCCTGCTGCTAGCAGCGATATAATAGGAATTGATTTGGGAACCACAAATTCATGTGTAGCGGTCATGGAGGGAAAGGTTAGTCTGTGGTTTTCCTTCCCTTCCATTTGTACTTATTTGAGATGTTGTTAACTGTTTCGAGTAATTAATTATGCGGTAACTTTTGCAGAATGCAAAGGTGATTGAGAACTCTGAAGGGTCAAGGACCACACCCTCTGTGGTAGCTTTTAACCAGAAGGGAGAATTGCTTGTTGGAACACCAGCTAAGCGTCAGGCAGTGACTAATCCAACAAACACCATTTTTGGGACAAAGCGTCTGATCGGACGACGTTTTGATGATCCTCAAACACAGAAGGAGATGAAGATGGTGCCCTATAAGATAGTCAAGGCCCCTAATGGTGATGCATGGGTAGAAGCTAATGGACTGCAATATTCTCCTAGTCAGATTGGAGCATTTATCTTGACAAAGATGAAAGAAACTGCGGAGGCTTATCTTGGTAAATCTGTTTCGAAAGCAGTAATCACAGTTCCAGCTTATTTCAATGATGCACAGCGGCAGGCTACAAAAGATGCAGGGCGAATTGCTGGTCTTGATGTGCAGCGTATTATCAATGAGCCCACTGCTGCTGCACTTTCTTATGGTATGAATAACAAGGAGGGCCTCATAGCTGTTTTTGATCTCGGTGGAGGAACATTCGATATTTCGATTTTGGAGATTTCTAATGGTGTTTTTGAGGTACAAATTTAGAAATATCAGATGGGTTTTCAAACTAGTGTTATTTTCTGAGAAGCTGTAGATGTGCAGGCATGTCAGAGTTTCATGTCATTTGCATGTTTTTTTTTTCAGGTAAAAGCAACCAATGGTGATACTTTCTTGGGTGGGGAGGACTTCGACAATGCATTGTTAGACTTTCTGGTCAGTGAATTTAAGAGGACTGAAGGTATTGATCTTTCAAAAGATAGGCTGGCTCTACAGAGGCTCCGAGAGGCAGCTGAGAAGGCAAAAATAGAACTCTCATCAACGTCTCAGACAGAGATCAACTTGCCTTTTATCACTGCTGATGCTTCAGGTGCCAAGCACATGAATATCGCATTGACTCGATCCAAATTTGAGTCTCTGGTGAACCACTTGATTGAAAGGACTAGGGATCCATGCAAAAACTGCTTGAAGGATGCTGCCATTTCCACTAAGGATGTTGATGAGGTTCTTCTCGTAGGTGGAATGACCCGAGTTCCCAAGATTCAAGCAGTAGTTTCTGAGATTTTTGGAAAGACACCAAGTAAGGGTGTGAATCCCGACGAGGCAGTTGCAATGGGTGCTGCAATTCAGGGAGGAATCCTCCGAGGAGATGTTAAAGAGCTACTTCTGCTTGATGTTACTCCTTTGTCACTTGGTATTGAGACTTTGGGTGGTATCTTCACAAGGTTGATCAACAGGAATACGACTATACCAACAAAAAAAAGCCAGGTATTCATCCTATGGTTTCTCCTGATAACTGATCCTCCTCCAAAGTACTTGGCTTTATTATGACAGCATGGCGTTTGATGTCTTCTAGCTTCTTCCTGTTTTCTACTTGCATTTTAATTCTCTCTCTAAGCACGTGTTCAGGATCTTCTTGTGTTGTCTGCTTGCTTATCCGGTGTTCGACAATTTATGCATTCATCTTGTGTTGTCTGCTTGCTAATTCAAATCTTGCTCATCAATTTGCCGATCCTCAGGTGTTCTCCACTGCAGCCGACAACCAGACGCAGGTGGGCATCCGGGTGCTGCAGGGAGAGCGCCAAATGGCCTCAGACAACAAGCTGCTGGGAGAGTTCGAGCTTGTGGGCATACCACCTGCGCCCAGGGGAGTGCCACAGATTGAAGTCACGTTTGACATCGATGCTAATGGGATCGTAACGGTGTCTGCTAAGGACAAGGCCACTGGAAAGGAGCAACAGATCACCATTAGGTCATCTGGTGGTCTGAACGAGGAGGAGATCCAGAAGATGGTGAAAGAGGCTGAATTGCACGCGCAGAGAGACCAGGAGAGGAAAGCTTTGATCGACCTCAGGAACAGCGGTGACACTACGATCTACAGCATTGAGATGAGCTTGAACGAGTACAGGGACAAGGTCCCTTCAGAGATCACCTCAGAGATCGAGAGAGCAGTGGCTGATCTGCGCAAGGCAATGGAAGGAGATAATGCCGAGGAGATCAAGTCAAAATTGGACGCGGCCAACAAGGCAGTGTCCAAGATTGGGCAGCATATGGCTGCTGGTGGTAGTGGTGGTGGGGATCAGGCCCAAGAGGCAGACTACGAGGAGGTGAAGAAGTGACTAGTGAGTGATGGGTAGTACAGGACGACGCATATCTGAGCAATCACCAGGTTTACTTCCTGGAGCAACATTATAATGGAACATCGTGATGTTGTATCACGTTTTGATGTTGTCAAGTGTATGATCCGAGTATCACAGAGAGCGAGGGTATGACCAAGTTTGTGATGCATCTTCTTTGTACATTTGCGATAGTTATTGACTTCACCTACCTGCAGGATGTCAATGGGTAGGAAGCTGGTTCCTTGGAAAATCCGTGCAAAAGTTTACCAGATAGCACCAAGGTTTGGCGCATCGCCAATCCGATTCGATTCATATGAGCCGGCCCAATTCACAGGGAAATAGAACGAATTTGGTTTTATCTGATTCGATGAGATGAGAATCACTTGAATCGAGTCGTCGAATCAAGCTGATTCCTCCACCACGGCAAATCTTGGATAGCATTATAGCAGGTTATAGATTGGGGGGAAAAAAAACCATGATAGCATATCAAGTTTACCAGACAATTACGCATCTTCAAAATTCCAGTGCATGTACATATATATATATTAAACCGGGAAGGAGTGGAGGACTACTACTACTGCATGCGCCTCATCCTTCCTTTATTCCAACGCCCAAGCCAACAAAAGAATAGGTAGATAGAAAGAAACATCCTTGTCCTTGAGAGGTAAGAGTCGGTGGGGTCATTCAGCAGAAAACTCAAACAGCATGGTATGCCTGTACGTCTTCCCTGGTTGGACAACAACAGATGGAAAATTTGGCTGGTTGATGGCGTTGGGGAATCCCTGGGTCTCCAGGCACAGCCCTGCATGCTTGCCATAGGTGGCACCACCCTTGCCCACGACGCCGTCAACGTAGTTTCCGGTATAAAACTGGACTCCCGGTGCGTCGGTCCATATATCCAGGACCCTTGAGCTCTTAGGGTCTTTCACTTTAGCGGCGTGTTTCAGGCCGTGCTTCTCTTCACCAATCCCGAGCACGTAATTGTGGTCGTATCCCCCTGCAACCTCGTGGATTCTGCTTCCTACCTTCTCTTCGTTTGTGAAATCAAATGTTGTGCCTTTCACAGACATGATCTCCCCTGTTGGGATGCTGGTCTCGTCGACGGGGGTTATGTGAGATGCCCATATTTGAACAATGTGGTCGAGCACATCACCAGAGCTGTGACCAGCTAAGTTCCAGTAGGTGTGCTGGGCTAAGCTGACTGGTGTGGACTTGGTTGGCACTGCTTCCATGTCAAGTCTCAGCGTCGCCCCCGAAGGCAAGGAATAAGTCGCAGTTACATCAAGATCACCAGGGAAACCTGATTCAAGTTGAAGGAACGTTAGACATATTCCCCAAGCTCGCTTGCCTTCTCAGGAGAAACGATATCGCACGCATTACCTTCTTCCCCATCTTGGCTATGATACTTAAAGGTGATCGATGGCTTTTCACCTTTAGTGTGTTCCACCACCTCCCACAGGCCCTTGTCAAACCCCTTATTGCCGCCTGGCAAAAAAACAAAGTAATACTTACATAATGCTGCTACAAATGCATTTAACTCAAAACTCTAGATTTTGTTCCGGTGACTCATTTCTGTAATGATTCTAAAGATGGCCTAGATTGTCATGTCTTCTCTACACAGTACATGAAGAAATAACTATCATATATAGATGCGTGTTCATTAACAAACAGAAGCATTTTAATAAAAAGATGGTCTTGAAGCTCAATAAGTTCAAGATTCCAGTTATAACTTGTTCATTGAGCTTAACAAGATGAAAGTCAAAAGGGCTTCTAGAGACCATGGTAATTAAAGCCCCATGACCAATGGGGAAGATGTCAACTTAACCCGAAATGAAATGGATGAGGAGAGAAAAGGTTCCTTTTTTAGGGTACTCTTGGGAACAGATTCGCTGGAGATGGGGTGGGGCCTGTAGCTCAGAGGATTAGAGCATGTGGCTACAAACCATGGTGTCGGGGTTCAAACCGAAAGGACATAATAGTATGTTAAGATGGTGATGCAGTTTATGGACACTGATGGATGAATTGAGGCATCACAGCCAATATCTGCAGTCCTCATCCTCGAAAACACCCAGAGAACACCAATCAAAAATAGGTCATGCAAAAACAGATTACAAAGTTTATAGAGAAGATTGGAAAGATCATGGAGAAGTTAACAGAACCAATGGATCAGCAATTCTAAATCTTGGAAGTCTGAAAAGATGCTTTCATTGAAGCACACAGCTAAAGAAGTAGCGACATCTTGCAAATTATACTCAGAAAATCTATGACAATGACCTGAACTACTTTCGAATGGTCTGTGTATTCATCCTTCACCTGATCGATGGAACAGGGAGAAAAAAAAGAGGGTATAATGGCAGTACCTGTGGAGAAACTCACTTGCCTCTTCTTGCGTGTGAGGGACCCTAGATGGGCCAGACAAGGAGCCTCAATGTCTCCCTTTACCTAATTCATTCATATGACTAACTTGTTAACTATAGGTAGACGGTTTTGGCTGATTGAAGGGCATGTATGCTAACACAGACTGACAATTGATTCATCTATAAATGTTAGCAATAAATTGATCTCCATGTAAGAAGCAGACAAGAACTGAAGCCTTCGCATAGGCTATAAAATCTCTCTCTCTCTCTCTCCCCCTTTTTGGACTATCAGCAGTAGCCACCCCAAAACATAAACGTCTCTCTGACAATGTCCCCCAGTGAAATCTGTGGAGTCTGAATGCATGTGAACCCCAGGTTAGTACTTGCCCTGTATTTATGTCCATAGTACCAGTAAGTTGAATGCCTACCGATGAAATACTTTAGAAAGCCTTTGAACCATTCCAGGATACTGTGTCAACTGTCAAGAAGTAGTGAAACCACCAGTACACAAACACAAAAAAGGGAGAGATACCTCCATCTTGGATGCATGGAGTCAACAATTAGGGGAAGAATTGTACAACTGAACATAATAACATTACGTACTAAAAGAAAATTGGACAACATTGGAAGAAAATGCCCAGGGATTATGCTAGTGAAGTCCCCAGAGTCAGAGAGCTTTGACATGTACTAGAAAGGATGTCGCAAGAGGGTACATGGCAGTTGGGCCCAAGAGGCATTCACATGTGAAATTGGTAGTGGTGCAACAATTGTTACAAGGATTGCTTCCAGAAGATGGCAATCATAGAAGATAATCTTTTTGATGATAGAGAACATAAGCACAGTGGTACTAGGGTCTACGCAGAGTGTCAGAGACCTAAGTTCAAATCCCAGCAGATGACTAGCTCACGGCATCCCTTTTTCTCAAGGCCACCTCCATACCATGAGGCAAGTTCTTTACCAGTCTTCCCCAATTGCTTCCCACAAAAAAAGGGAAAAATCCCTTGTGCAGGTCTAGGGGGATGTGTGTGTGGGAGTTGCAGCACCAGTTGTCTTTCTCTTTGGACTTTGGATGGTGACAATAGTCTAGGAAATGACTAGACTGAGGGTAATGGGGATAAGGACCTATGCAATAGTTATGAAGGTCCTGCACCCAGAAGCCAACATAGGTTGTTGTATCCCTTGTTTTGATGATAACTAGGACAGTGTCTAACTAGGATATATAATTTACATTAATGTTTAAAAATACTATAATATATTTGTACTCATGACATGTACCAACATATGTAAAATTGATAAACATGTGTCAACGCAAGATGGCTATCAAGTCGACACATGTGGGCTATCTAGTAAGCGAGAAACGAAAAAGTGATCAAGAGGTCGACGTAAAAGACTAATCAGGTCGACGTACCTAAAGCATCCAGTGAGTTCTAAATTGAAAAGAGATCAAGAGGTCGACACAATTAGTGCAACAAGTCGACCTCATCTATGTTTCCAAAGAGATGTATATAGAAATACGTAGAAGGTAGACGCAAGATGGCTATCAGGTCGACACCAGTGCTCATCCAGTGGACTGTAGAAACACACATAAAGTCAACGCAAGATGGTTATCAGGTCGACACCAGTGCTCATCCAGTGGACTATAGAAACACACAGAAAGTCGACGCAAAATGGTTATTAGGTCGACACCAGTGCTCATCCAGTGGACTGTAGAAACCCATAGAAGGTTGACGCAAGATGACTATCAGGTCGACACTAGTGCTCATCCAGTGAACTATTTCTAAGTACAAACATTGTGCATTGACGTAGTTCACAAGATGCGTCGACACACATCGGAACTTTATCTATCAGCGATAAATTTAAGATGAACATGTGACATATTTGGGCACAAGAACCAAGGCCCAATAAAGGGGATTCCGTGGCCCACACTTGAAGCTTCCAGAAAGATTCCTTGGTGGAGATTATTCTCTCCTAACAGCATGGTGATTTTGTGGGGATCATCTGCAGATTTGGTACTGTGGCAAATTGTGAAGCCTTTTTTCCGCATAAAAGGTGTGTGGGACTTCGTGTTTCAAGAGCACGGAAAAAGAGCAAAAAGTTGAAAGCTGACTGCGAGAGAGGAGGATGAAGCATCTCTGAAGAGCACCTTCCTAGAGGAGAAGACGAAAAGAAAATAGATGTTGCGCCAACATCAACTCTGATGATTTAAGAGCAGAGCATCACCAGTCAAGTCTGATTCGAAGGAGATCAAGTCAATTAGCTTCAGGAACTCATCCATATGGTGGACTCACGCAAGTTGATCTAAAGCATAATCCGAGCCATCGGAACCTAAAGAATCTGAGTTCAAGTTGAACAGAACAAAAAAGATCAAACAGGATCGAAGAACCAGTGTTTGAGGATTTGTCTATTTGAACTCTAATTTTCTTGTGCAATTCATTTTACTTTCAAATTTCTCTAGAACTCTTTGGCTACTCCTACTAGAGTTAAAAGTGTTGATCCCACGCCGTGTTGTGTGTGGATTGAGGAGGTCTGTGTGATCTTGAAGTTGTTAATCAACGGTTTTCAAGCTGTTAATCAGCATATGTAGAAGCTGTGAAATAGTGGGAGCATAATTGTCAAGGCGGACGCCTAGGCGCCGCTTAAGCGCTAAGGCGCTTCCTTAGCCGCTTTAAAACACCCCGCCTTTTTAAGAGTAGAAAAGGCGCCCCAAGGCGCCGCTAAAGCGGCCAAGGCGCACGCCAGGGGCGCTTGGGCGCGCCTAGACCTGTTTAGACAGCAGATTCAAATCGGTTTTCAGGACTGAGTCCAGGCTGATTTCAGGAAACATCTTATTTACCTAAATATCATTTAAGTAAATGTTATAATTTGTTGTTTCATTTACTTAAAATATTACATGTAAATAAGGAAGTACCCCTCATTTGAATCCAATAAAAATATCAAAAAAATCATATCTCTTACAAAAAAAAGTCAACTCTCCCATCGAAGAAGAAAATCACGATTTCGATGATTTTAGAGAAATGCTAACTTTCTAATCTCTCATAATTTGATCTATCTAAAAATTTGATAATTCAAATAAATCATATGGAACACTAAAAATCCAAAGTCCGGTAAAAAAAGTCAAACATACATGTGACTTCTCCAAGGGTGTAAGACCCTCGAATTTCCGTCGTATTTTTCGTATTTATGTGTGTATATTGTGTTGAGTATGTATGTACGTATTTTACGTGGATATTTAAAATAGTATAAATACGTGTGCATGTGTTTATATTGAACATAAATAATGTACTTATTGCATGATGGTAGTGTGGATACGATACTATATGTACATTGCATGTATATATGTCCGGTATGCATGGTTTTCTGCATAAATTAGGGTTCTGGCCGAAGGCCCTATTGGCGTCAATACCCAGGCCGTTGAGGTGGTGTTAGCGTCCAGACATGGACGCCAACACTAGATCCGGCGTCCAGCGATCTGGACGCCAACCTCTCTGACCTGCATGCGCAGCAGAGCTGCTATCTTCTGAAGCAAGGCAAGGCAACCATTGGGGAGATGTCCCCAACGGCTCTGAACATGTCTAATCGGTTTGGTGAGTGGGTGAGGGGCTCTTCTTAGGGTCCAACCCGAAATTGGCTCCTCTCACTTCTCCCTTCACCTTGTGAGAAGAGGAAAAGAAGAGAGAAAAACCCTAGAGCTTCTGTGAGAAAGCCCCACCTTGTGACCCAAGAATCCGACTTCCTGGAGCTTGATCCGGCCAACTTCCCCGACAAGGAGGTAGCTGATATGAAGGGCAAGGCCTCCCTGGTCTCGCTTTGCTGAGGAGATCATCCAGGAGCCCGGAGGAAGGCGTTTTTGGAGGTGCTTCTGCAACTTCTTGGGACTGCCCAAGGAGGCCTTCTTCGAGCCATAGATCTCTTGGAGGATTTTTAAAGAGGCAAGTGACCTATCCATGGTGTCCCCGTATGAGTCTAGGATGTTTCTAGCATTTTTATGAAATTTATTTCGAGTCCTAGACCCTCCATTTCACCCTAGTTTTTGAGCTCGGGTCTGTGTTTTCTGCACAGACCTGAGTAGACGACAAGGTCCCTGGACGCCCAGTTCCTCCTTGGCGTCCATCGACCATGCCGCTGACTCTGAGTCAGCGGCCAGAGACTGCCGTTTAGTTCTTCAGGACAGAACAGTCCCTCTTATACATTTAATTTCGGTATGTTTATGCGCTGAGGATATATGGTATTCCTATAAGCTATGTATATGGTACATTGTGGTTGTGGATGTATGTGAGTTGTGTGGGTGAATGTGGCTAATGACGTCTTGTAAGCATGTGAGAATAACTTGTAAATCATCTTGCAAAACCCATGATTCATGATTTAGATTAATGTGAATGCCTTGATTTCGGTCTATACATAAAGAGTTGTGGGACATGTGTGTATGTTCTGAAATTTTGGTAATCCATGCATGCTTGTGGAATTGTTAATAAGTGTAGTTCGGTAAAATAAAAACATGCAAAAAATATATATATATATATAGGTTGTGACAAATGATTTATAGATGTATGAATTAGGATGGTGTTGTATTCTAAATCCATGCATATGTTAGTGGTTTCTGTGCAAAACAGTAAGTGGATAGATTTCTAATTGTGTTAGGCTCATGTTAGCTTAAATTGTGAATAATATGCTAATTATGTGTTTGATTTTCTATAAATCCTATTTAGCTCAGAAAAATCTGAAAAATTGAGAGTACGATTTTGAACCCGAAACAGCATGTGGTTAAATTTTCAGGCCAATTGGAACAGTAGATAAAGAGTTATGTGTTTTCAAGTGAAGTACGATAATTCATGCATATAATTGAAATACGGTTCGTTATGATCTAAAATTTGCATGATTAATGTGTGTATTGTGTGTTAAACCTTGGAATTTCTGTAGTATCATGTTGGGAAAAACAGAAATGTTCAGGTGAGTGAAAGAGTGAATGAAATGAGATGTGTTGTGCGTGAGACCAAGTGTAAAACGGTAAATATGTAAAAGTGTAAACTGTGCCAATGTGATACTGCTTCCGAGAAGGCAGTGGAGCTGTATCAGGGAAAAGTCCCCCTGAGAAAGTTCATTGTGTTAAGTGACCCTAAGGGCATTAGGGGGAAATCCTGGAGGTGGACAAGTACCACTGGTTAGGGTGGAGACTTGTTCTCCCGGTCTGCGCAGTCCAAGAGTCACCATTGCATTGCCTAGATGGTGCCTATGTGTTATGTGATGTGAATGTGTCCTTCTTTGGTGGTTTGGACTATGTGTCACGGCACCTAAATTGTGTAAATATGTGTAAAGTGTAATGTGTAAAGTGTATGTGACCATGTGTAAATGTGTAAGTGACATGTGGATGTGTATGTGTAAAGTGTAACCATGTGAAAAGAGGAAATTGTGTAAAAAGGGAATGTGAAATTCCAGATGTGTAAATGTGTATTGAAACCATGTGAGACTAAATCTGAAACCAAGTAAATTCTGAAAATGCATGTTATTATGCTCATGTTATGTGTGCAAAAGTGTGTAGAATCCATGTTAGAGACAACTAATGAGCATGTGTGTAAAAAGGGCGTGATTGATTGTTCATATGTTATGTTCTAAGCCACATTGTAGCTTCCATATGTAGGTTTATAGTCTTTGAACCATGTGAAATCAGCAACCTAAAGCATGTTAAAAAGTTATGTATGTGCTTAAGAACATGTGAAATCCATGCTAACTATGTTCCCCGTTCATGTGTGTAAAGTGTCCATGTTGATAACTCTCACGTTTGGTTCTTTATAAGGTTAAAGTTCATAAGTGAATGGATCAGAGACCATGTGGTAGGTAAATGTTATATTTTTTTTAAATCTGAAAGCATGTGTTATGTATAAAATTGTAGAACTTCATGATAGGTTGAAAACTTGCATTGACTAGCATGCTTGTGTTTGAAATCTGTAAATGTGCATGTAGAAACCACTAGGACTTGTACGTGAATATCATAAATAGTGTTGCTTGCTGAGTCTTTAAGACTCACTCCTTGCTTCGGCGTACAGGTTTAGACGGTGACGAGACCTTCGTGGAGGAGACAGTGGAGACGGACTCCGAGCGCGGAGTTTAGCTAGTGGAGTTGTGCATCCCTTTTTTGTAAACTTCATAGTATGTACTTGAAACCTTATATTAGAATTATCATGAAGAGAATGTAATATGTGAACATTGGACATTTTGTATCTTATTTTAGCATTTAAATTATGAGAACTTTAGTTCCTTTTTGCAAATTGCAAACTGCATGTATGTTTAATGTGGATGATGAATGAATGGAGATAGTTCTCTTTTACTTCCGCTACTCTGTTATGTATATTCGCGTGTATCTCAACTGTTTGTATCGTTGGGTAAATGTCCCACTGTGGCAGCACACTCGTTATATCGACGTGGGTCGGTGTGACCGTACCGGTATAATGAGGGCCGTCACAAAGGGAGCCGCTCTCCTACTGACAGCACTTAGTCTGCTTGAGATCTCTCAGGATTTGGTCAAACTTAAACTATCATCACCCAAACACATGAGACTTGTCATTTTTTAGTTTCTTTTCAATTTTTTGACATATTGTGGGATTATGTAATGAACTCATTTAGTTTTTACTTGTTTTTAGTGTGTTAAGATATTACACTTCTTATTTTTATTTAACATATTTAGATGTATGTGTATTTACTGCTTTGTTTGAAAAGTTGGAAATTAGTCTTCTGATGATAGAATAATATTTACACTTCTTGTTCTTATTTAGTGTGCTTATTTATTTGAAGATATCAATTTAAATTTTTTATGACTTTATGATATATAATGTGAGTTTGTTTACTTGTTTAATTTTTGTTGCTTTCATATAATTTTGACTTTTTTGTTGTGACATTTTATTTTTTTGCAAGTATTTTTTTTGTGATACATAGCTATTATATATATTTCTCAAATTTATGTATTATTTTAATAATATATCTGCCATATTATGATATGTCATTGTCTTTGTGACTGTCATATTATGATTTTTTTATTGAATTTTCATCATTATATATATTAATAGATACTTAAATATCATGTAAGAGGGACACTTGAAAACAACTCATATTTAGTTCCATCCTAAACGCCTAGGCACCGCTTAGGCAGGCGCCTAAGCGCTTAGGCGATCCGAGACCCCAACTACGCCTTGGTCGCCTTGACGCCTTGACAACTATGAGTGGGAGTGTGAATGTATCACATTGTTGAATTGCTCCTAATGAAGTCTCACTTGGTTAAGTGAGGGGTGGACGTAAGTCTCCTCCTTGGAGCCGAACCATCTTAAAAATCTGTGTGTTTTGTTCTCTCGTCTCTTGCTCTCATCTCTTATTTTCTAAGCTTTTCATTGTGAGGTTATTTTTAAGGGGTAAGATCTATTTACCCCCCTCTAGATCTAACATTCCACATCCAACATAGGTCAGTCTATCAGCCTAAAATAAATATTGTGCAGCAGGATAAATGTAGCACCTCTTAAGCTTTGAATGAACATGTCTTCTACTACATGAAGCTTGAGAACAATGCCAAGGTTCAACCATGCTGGAGATGTGGAATTAGTAATGCAAGTCCCAACCATAATTTAACAAATGCTGTGCCTCCAGTGTTGTGAGAAACTAATGCTTCTGTTTATTACTAAGCAATATCTATACAGCATCATATCTTACATAAGTCACATGAAGAACAAAAATATCCCGCCTTTATTTCATTCTTGTTTACAAACCCATTGGGACCAAAAAGGCAGTCAACTCAAAGAACTAAAAGTTTGAATTACTAAGGCATCTGGCCAACCTCCGTGGTACCATCCACTAATCAAAAAAAAAGGCAGCTGGCCAACCAGTGGCCGGCCTCTATCTGCATTTCTAAAAGGCTAACGTGCAGATCCTTTATGTAGCTCTCATTTTCTATTCGTGGCAAGACTTTGCCAAAGGAAGGAATATTTTTCGCCATCTTATGAATAACATAGATAAAGGTAAAGCATGGCACTAAATATCTATAACTATTCTTGGCACTAAAATTTAAACTGAATCATCGTCCGTGCAGCAGATTGAACTAGAAGCCCTCCAATTACTTATGTCATAACTCACATGCCTGCATTTAATCCGAGAATAAAGCATAAAAAAACCGATGCTATTTGCATGATGAGAAGGGAGTGTGTGTGTAAGAAACAGTCAAATTCATATCTTACCATGTAGACTGTTGGGGGGGTTATTGATGGCCAGAAAGTGCTCGACCCCATTAAGTGTGAATTTGCCATTTTTTATCCTGTTGGCCACACGGCCGACAATGCAGCCGAAGTAAGGTGAAGCGCCACTCTGAAGGACAAACGGGAAAACAATGAAGATTGATATCAGATCTTCTAACTCAGATGTTCTGTAGACGCTATCAAACTGATCAGGGAGAAGGCGGAGGAAGAAAAAAGAAACTTTTCTCCCCCCCCCCCTTTCCTGAGTAAGAGTAAAAGGATGTCATTGTCTCGCGATGTTCCCGTCATTGGATTGTTAGCCTCAACGAGCCAACATACAGCACAATGGGAGCACATTTTGGATTAACTTTTAGAAAATCTTCTAAAGACTCACGAGATAGGGCTCCAGGCTGTCAAACCCGAGAACGACATCGGCGAGATTTCCTGGACCGGAGAAGGAAAAGGTACATGAGAATTCAAGCGGAAGAACAAAGGGGGAAAAAAAAAAAGGAGGAAACTTTGTCCGCTACCCTGGGCATCGGGGACGAGGAGGGAGGTGATGGTAGCACCCAAGTTGCTAACTTTCATGGTGATGCTCCCATTACTCAGCTCGAACAGCTCCGCCGCCATCGTCCACCTATGCGCGAGCGAGCGGGCGAGAGAGGGATATATAGAGAGAGAGAGAGAGAGCCTGTTCAGGCGAGCAAGCAACGCAAGCAATACAAAGAAACAAGATTGAGTAGAGTAAACAAAGATCACGAGCAATAAAATCCCGATTCCGATTCGGATCACACGTGCCACCTCATCAGATCCAATTCCGAGTCCCGATCCTAATAGTGGTGGATTCTAAATAATATCAGTACTTCTTAATTTTATAATTACCTCTAAGTATATAAATACGAAGTATATAACTATGTTGGCGCAAACCAAATCATAGTACAACACATATTTTGAGAGAGTTTTAGTTTACGAGACAAACTCTCTCTAACTGTCATATGATAACTTCAAATTTAAGTACTATTCAAGCTATGGTTCATTATAAAAGACGTCTATGATAAACCAAAATGTATCTACATTGTGTATCCAAACATTTATTTCTTTGATATTGTTAGTGAGAGATGTCATATGGACAATCTTGATTTTATCTAGATTTGTTTTAAATTTGTATCTAGTTACATACATATTATCTATTTAATAAATATTCGATGATGAAACAAACGTAGATACAAATAATTATCTAGATCATAAATGAAACAAATGCGAAAATAATTACTCTGCTCTATTTAAGATCCACTCCGTTTAAGAACTATTTATGAATGCTTATGTATTATATTAAAAATTTTAATGGTTCTTCAATCTAAATCAAATAGTCATTCAATTTTCATTCTATTTTATTTGTGTAAATATTAATCTCTTATTAAAGACAATTTTGACATTATACTTTTTAAAAGATTATATTTTTATGATTTTTATATGATTTAATCTCTCTTATTAGAATCATGTTTTCAAAGTAAATAAAATTTGTATCCACTCCAAATATAATAATTATTCTACTAAATTATCTGCTTATTTAGAATGGATACAAAAAATTCATATTTACTCCGTTTACAGATCTAGATGTCATGCTTCACTCTCTCGTCATCTTCTATACATAAGCATTAATGATTAATTTGTTAGAAAACTAATATTTCTTCTTTGTTGTTGGGTATTTTGATAGAATATGTACGCTTCACGCTTCTTTTGAATTTGTAAATTTATTTCTTAAATGACTAATTTCTAATTTAAAACTTATTCTTTTTCAAAGAAGTTGTAATTTTCCTTCGTTTTATGGGTCTGATAAGATTCACAAGATTTAAGAAATCAAAATTTTCTTTAAAAGGCCTATGCGCATTTTAGTTTCACTTTTAAATTTTTCATTATCTTCAATATTATATTGATCAATAGGAGTTTAAATCAGAAAAGAATTGCACCTAAAAGGAGGTAGTAGATACTATCACTCCCAAGTAAATAGAATTCATGTAACTTATTTTTATATGTTTTGTAGAATTTGTCGAGACACTATGTATGGGTTACAAATTATGGGTCTCATGATATAACGCTAAGTAAGATCAATATAAGTTGTCTTCTCATATTATGAATGTAGTTGGTCGCAAAATTATATGTGAAGATTTTAAGGTAGACTTGTAAATGTTCAATAAAGAATGAGTTTACTTAACTGATTTGATTTTTTTTTGGATGGTCATCTAAGATATTTTAATTTTAGGTTATAGCAATTAGTTTGTAAACCCCGAACCATCAAAATATATACCTTGCTTGAAGAATGCCAAATCTTAATTATTGACTTGTGGATCTTAGTATTGGTCCTTATACAATTAGTAGTTAAAATAGTGAAATAATTGCGAAGATATATAATTGAGTGAATAATATGTGATACTCTTGAGATATAACTAGAGAGTAGATGTCTTATAGAATCATACTCGAAAATATATGGCCTCTTGCATATTGGAAAATGATTTTATGGTTTTGATTATTATGAGTACTTAAGTCAATATTAGTGTAACCATGCTATTATATTATTAAAGTACTGGATGACTAAACGATTATAACTATGTGGCATTTATATACACAGATGTTCAAAAGTGGGAGTCATTCCCCATATCTCTTTTGAGATCATTAGATAGTGTTTGGTGTTGTTTATGATTTGAAGATCTAATTAAATAATCATAAAAAAATCTTAACTATTATATTAATTATGTATCATGTAATGATCTATATAATTAATTAATATAATTAAGTTCAAAAATAGATTCTTGTGGGCTAAAAATCATATTGATATTTAGATTTATAGGATCCTACATAATAGAGTACTCTTCAGATGAGGTGGGATGCGATCTACATAAAATATCTAGATTTTTGTGAAAAATATAGATATCTATAAATAGTTGTAGTGGGGAAGAATTCTAGGCCCAGTATCTTTGTGGTAGTTGCATCCTCTCTCTATCTCTCTCTTTAGGATGTATCTTCTCTCTCTCCCTCTTCTCCCTGGTGTTGCATGGTGGAGTTGAGATTCGATTGATACGTAGAGCTTACAAGTTAAAGAAATTCCATCTACTTCGAGTGCTCGTGTGAGTTCTTGGCTTATTGTGTTGAAAATTATAATGATCTTTGAGTCTAGAAGATCACACATAATATAGTACTTTTTAGATTGGGCAATGCGAACCAATGTTGCCTAGTATGGTAGGGATGGTGTCACAGAATTTCCAATTCGACGAGTCAGCAAACCTTACATATATATACACATGTTTTAGCATTCACATCTTTATGTTTGGTATTAAGATAGATTGAAAATAGAGTGAATATATTCTCAATTTATTATTGATCTATCTTAATAACAAATGATCTTAATAGGGCACACAACCCGGTCCACAGTCAACCACTCAACACAAGTTTGAATAGAGTAAAGAAAGTAAATTTGATGATATATTGATCATTGATAAAGAGTCTTCCATATCGTTCATCAAGTTTCAGCATAGAAACAAGCCTTCAAAACGTCAAAACAAATGGCGATGCATGGCAAAATTGAGTAACGACGCTCAACATGCGCTCTCTCTCTCTCTCTCTCTCTCTCTCTCATGCAAATGAAATCACATAATTTTTTTAATAAACATTTAATTATGCTTCATAGAAAATTGTTTTATACTTTTATTTTTTAATAAATTAAATAATTTTTTTATTTCTCAAATACTGAATAGTTGTCCTTAATTTCCCATAGACACTTGGCTAGGCTACTGCTTAAGAAACCTAGCCCTTGTCTATACATGCTGGAGTTCCTAAACATATTTCTCTGTGAGTGAGCTATAAGTTTAGTTGGCTTTCATATTTGTCTACTGCTTTCATGTTTTCTTCACGTTAATGTAAGGTGACAACTGGCGAGATGTAATGGAACACTCCAAACTTGGAATGGGAATCTACGTCGTCGTCCGCATTTTGCACGGTGTCTATAAATTATTAATCGTTCACATGATGTATGCAAATTAATTGTTTTATTTCTCAGTCGGATATTTGAAACAAATCGAATCTCCTATTCACCCTTTTGTTTTAATAATATCTACACTAGTTAATAGCTAGATCATATAGACAAGAAACCCTCTTTATAGCTGATAAATCTAAAGAGGGCCCATCTCCAATCTTCTTCTTAAGCCATCAAATGATGTTCAATGGTGGAGATGTTATGAACTCGTCAGAATGAAGCCTACATGAAGAGGTCATGCATCAGGGGTCAAAGGACTTGTCCTCAGGGATCGTCCTCCAATGGCTAAGTTAGTGGTGCTAGATAGGGGCGAAAGAAGGGGAGAGATGAGTCAAGATCATTCTCCCCACCATGATAGAAATTGTGGTGGCTGTTTTCCGCCACCTAGGCCCATCGCATCAAGGCCCATCAGCGCCTTCCCCTTCTGACGTGGCCTCCTCATACGATCCCACGCCCTTAGTACGGATCAGAAGAGAGAAGATCCCCGTGCCGGCTATCCTTGGCGGAACATTGCCGAGCTCGTCAGCAGGCGGCTTCCGAACAGAGGACCTCAACCCTGCTGCGCGGAACAGCCCTGGACATCACCTGCTCGGAAGGTCCGTCCAAAGGGCACCGAGCAGGATCCCTGGCCTACAGAGCGGTTGTAACCGTCCCAGGCCACGTTCTCCACCATCAAGGGGCGTGAACTGTCTGGCAGCCTAACGGGCATCGGAGTCATAATTCCTCCCGTTATGCGCGTGCGTCAAGGCGCCTCTTCAGGCACGATTTGCCCAACGTTACGCACGTTGGCCTCTACATCAACGCCTATAAAGGCACAGGTACAGTACCATGCAACGGTACGTTCCCCCTCACGCGAACACAACTCTCACATTCCGAAACCCCCTGCCTCTCAGGCTCCTGACTGACTTAGGCATCGGAGGGTTTCCCCGGTCTTCACCGGGCCTCCTGATCCTTCTCTGGTTTTGCAGGCCTTCGTCCTCACCAGCGATCGTCTTCCCTCTCTCATTCTAGTGGAGGCCCGTTTGGCTCAGGCCCAAACAGGATCATACCACCACATTTGGCGCCATCTGTGGGACTAAAGAATACCTCTACACAGCCCCCCCAGTGAGGATAAGGGTGTGCGGGTCTCATGAAGATGAGACGCTCGGGTAGGGCGCATGGCCTCTTGTTCGTTCCCACAGACGGTGCCAATGAAGAGACGTGATTTAAGTGTGCCTCCCAAGAGGTATTGTCCCCATGCTTGGGGTTTTGTCCTTTAAAAGGGCCCTCTTGGGAGAAGAGGTGAGACTCTTGCTGATAAGCACACACTTGTTCTCACTAACTTTCAATGTGGGCCTAAAGAATACCTCTACACAGCCCCCCCAGTGAGGATAAGGGTGTGCGGGTCTCATGAAGATGAGACGCTCGGGTAGGGCGCTGTGTAGAGGTATTCTTTAGTCCCACATTGAAAGATAGTGAGAACAAGTGTGTGCTTATCAGCAAGAGTCTCACCTCTTCTCCCAAGAGGGCCCTTTTAAAGGACAAAACCCCAAGCATGGGGACAATACCTCTTGGGAGGCACACTTAAATCACGTCTCTTCATTGGCGCCGTCTGTGGGAACGAACAAGAGGCCATGCGCCCTACCCGAGCGTCTCATCTTCATGAGACCCGCACACCCTTATCCTCACTGGGGGGCTGTGTAGAGGTATTCTTTAGTCCCACATTGAAAGATAGTGAGAACAAGTGTGTGCTTATCAGCAAGAGCCTCACCTCTTCTCCCAAGAGGGCCCTTTTAAAGGACAAAACCCCAAGCATGGGGACAATACCTCTTGGGAGGCACACTTAAATCACGTCTCTTCATTGGCGCCGTCTGTGGGAACGAACAAGAGGCCATGCGCCCTACCCGAGCGTCTCATCTTCATGAGACCCGCACACCCTTATCCTCACTGGGGGGCTGTGTAGAGGTATTCTTTAGTCCCACATTGAAAGATAGTGAGAACAAGTGTGTGCTTATCAGCAAGAGTCTCACCTCTTCTCCCAAGAGGGCCCTTTTAAAGGACAAAACCCCAAGCATGGGGACAATACCTCTTGGGAGGCACACTTAAATCACGTCTCTTCATTGGCGCCGTCTGTGGGAATCGACGCTGCCATGGCTCGAGGACGATCTTCATACCAGAACATAGGAAGCAGGGCGACGAGGTCTCGCCAGTCACGAGGGGACTCCCGTCGCCGATCCCCTCCTGGTGACGACGCCGTCGCCACTGCTGGCGCAAACCACGACGTCCCGGCACCGCCGGCTGTAGCGCCTGCAACTGCCCTCGAAGTAGCGGAGCTTCGAGGACAAATGCAGCAGTTGACGGGCGTCTGCCTCGCCCTACAGGCCCAGTTAGCAGGGGCAGCGGCCCCAGCGGTTTCCCTGCCGCGTGAGCGGCAGGCGGAATCGTCACATCGACGCTCCCGCGTCCCCCTGGCGCCGCAGGAGCAGCAGGCGGATTCTCCGCGCCGGTCCCTCTGGGCCCCATCGGAGGAGCGGGTACCAGAGCGTCGCGGGCGTTCGCCTCGCCGCTCTATGGTCTCCCCCCGTCCGCCTCGATCGGTCGTAGGAGGCAACTCCCACGCCTCGGGACGAGGGGGCCCCGCCAACTCCGAGCAGGAGCTCGCCAGGCGCCTGAGGCGCGTGGTCGACCTCGAACGCCGCATGGACGCGATGGTTCAGCGAGCGGAGGGCAAGGCTCCAGCGGAGGACGACTTGGACTTCCGCTCTCCTTTCAGCAGGGAGATCCTGGAGGCCCAGGTCTCCTCCAAGCTCCCTCTGCCCACCATCGCTCCTTACGACGGCACAACCGACCCGGCCGACCACATCCATGGCTTCGAGTCACACATGGTGTTCCACGGAGCATCGGACGCGGCCAAGTGCAGGGCTTTCCCTGCAACGCTCAAGGAGACCGCCAGGGCTTGGTTTGAAACCCTCCCCGCGGGCTCCATCACCTCCTTCCGTCAACTGAAGAAGTCCTTCAGGGACAACTTTCTTGGCGGGAGGTCGCAGCCGCGAACGGCGGCTTCTCTTCTGGCTGTGCGCCAGAAGAAAGGCGAAGCGCTCTGGGACTTCGTCAAGAGGTTTCGAACAGAGGCGCTCCGTATCTCGCACCTAGACGTCCCTCTGGCCACCAGTGCTCTTATCCAGGGCACTCGCGACGGTTTTTTGCAGAGGACTCTCGGCGTCCAGCAGCCTGCCACCCTCGCCGAACTACTCTCCATCGCACAGCGCCACGCGGCTTGCGAGGAGAGCCTGGCGGCGAGCAGGGCCGAGCAGGGGGAGCAGTCGGACAAGAAGCGGCCTTCCGACAACGGCTCCGACCGAGATCGGAAGAAAGGACGGCGCAATGGCGATTCCCCGCGCCGTCCGCGCCCCTTCACCAACTACACCCCCCTCACGGTGGCTCCCGAACAAATCCTGGCAGAGATCAGGAATGAAGCTTTTGTTCGGTGGCCCCAAAGAATGCGCTCCGACCCCCGGAAGCGCGATCAAAATAAGTACTGTCGCTTTCATCGCGACCACGGCCACGACACCTCCGAGTGCCGCCAGCTTAAGGACGAAATCGAAGACCTTATCAAGCGTGGCTACCTTGGGCGGTTCGTGCGCCGAAACGAAGAGCGCCCCCGACGCCGAGACCGCACTCCCGAGCAGCCGATCAACAACGAGCCCAATGGGCAAGAGATCAACGTGATCGCGGGAGGTTTCGGCGCGGGTGGAGAAAGCACTCGAAGCCGACACGACTACGCAAGGCGAGTGCATGTCGTAGACAGGCCTTCGACTGTTCGGCCGGCCCCATATCCTACCAGTCCCGCACGCGCACAGCCCGAGGAGGCTATAACCTTCTCGGACGAAGATCTTGTAGGGGTTACGACCCCGCACACGGATGCGTTGGTCGTCTCGGCCACCATCAACCACTGTAACGTGCGCCGAATTCTGGTAGATAATGGAAGCTCCCCCGATGTCTTGGCTTATGACTGTTTTGTCCTCATGGGTCTGCGAACCGATCAACTCACCCCTGTAAATTCGCCACTCTTCGGCTTTTCGGGAGTTTCGGTCCAGCCCATGGGAAGGGTTCGCCTTCCGATCACCTTGGGAACGGCTCCAAGGGCTGTGACCAAAGTTGTTGACTTTTTGGTCATCAACAACATGCCTGGATACAATGCTATCCTGGGCAGAGGCCTGATCGGACGTATCAAAGCAGTACCTTCGTCGCTCCATCAGAAGATGAAGTTTCCTACTCCGAGCGGGGTGGGCGAAGTGCTCGGGTGTCAGCGTGAGTCTCGCCGTTGCTATGTCCTCTCTCTAAGGGACAAGCAACCACTCGCTGATCCAGCTCTTCCGACCTCCGATCAGCCTTCAACCAGCCGAGGGACGCCTGCTGAAGACCTAATCCCTATTCAAGTGGACGACGACCCCGAACACGTCTTATACATTGGCGCCTTATTGACGGAGGCCGAGCAGCAACGCTACACAGTTTTCCTGCTGGCCAATTTGGACGTGTTCGCCTGGTCTGATGACGAGCTCCCAGGCATCCCCCCAGAGGTTATGGTGCATCGCCTCTGGTTGGATCCCCGAATCCCGCCAGTGCAGCAAAGAAGGCGACCCGTGAACCGAGAACGGTAGACCGTGATACGGGATCACGTGGTCAAGAGCCGAGCTATTGGGCTCCTCCGAGAGGCCCAGTATCCAAGATGGATCTCCAACGTGGTCCTCGTGCGCAAGACCAATGGCAAATGGCGCGTGTGCGTGGATTACAAGGACCTCAATAAGGCAACGCCCAAGGATAATTTCCCCCTGCCGCGCATTGATCAGTTGGTGGACGCAACTTCCGGGCATGAGCTTCTTAGCTTCTTGGATGCCTACTCTGGTTATCACCAGATCAGCATGCATCCCCCGGACCAAGACGCCACGACGCTCGTCACAGATCTAGGCCTATACTGTTTTACCAGGATGCCTTTTGGTCTGAAGAATGCAGGCGCGACTTACCAGCGATTGGTCAACAAGATGTTCGAGCAGCAAATCGGGCGCAACATGGAGGTTTACGTCGACGACATGTTGGTCAAGACTCTTCCGAGTACCGATCACATTTCCGACCTCCAGGAGACTTTCGCAACTTTGCGAAGGTATAATATGAAGCTCAATCCAGCCAAGTGCGCGTTTGGTGTCCGGTCGGGTAAGTTCCTTGGGTTCCTCGTATCAAACAGGGGAATAGAGGCGAACCCGGAAAAAATCCAAGCCGTACTTGAGATGTCCAGTCCGAAGACGGTGCGCGACGTCCAACGTCTGACAGGACGTCTTGCCGCGCTGAACAGGTTCATGTCCCGAGCAGCAGAAAGAAGTTTTAACTTCTTCAAGTTGCTCCAAGGCCCTAAAAACGCCTCGAAGCAAGGGGGGCAAGTACTGTGGACTGACGAATGCGAAGCTGCCTTCACTGAGCTGAAGGCATATTTGGCAGCCCCTCCTGTTCTCTCAAGCCTGTGCTCGGAGAACCCTTGTTCGTGTACCTCTCGGTCACCGAACACTCCATCAGTGCGGTCTTGATCAGAGAATTAGGAGCGGCACAGTATCCAGTGTACTATATCAGCAGGGTCCTCCAAGAAGCTGAAAGGAGGTACCCCAGAGCAGAAAAGCTTGCCCTTGCTCTTGTCACAGCTGCACGGAAGCTCAGGCCCTACTTTCAGGCCCATTCCGTTACAGTGCTTACCGATCAACCGCTGAAATCCATCTTGCAGCGGCCGGAGGCTTCCGGTAGGTTGGTTAAGTGGGCAATCGAGCTGGGAGAGTTTGACATCAGCTTCCGACCAAGGACGGCGATCAAAGCGCAGGCGTTAGCAGATTTCGTGGCGGAATGCACCCTTCCGGCCGAGCAGGATCCACCGTTGGCAGACGAGCCCCCATGGGAGCTTTATGTGGACGGATCCTCTTGTGTCACCGGAAGCGGGGCAGGTTTGGTCCTCACCTCCCCAGAGGGGTTAGAGTTCCAATACGCCCTCCGTTTCCGCTTTCCAGCCTCCAACAACGTCGCCGAGTACGAAGCCTTGCTGTCCGGTATCCGCATGGCTAGGCACCTCGGAGCCATTCGGCTTAGAGTCTTTAGTGACTCCCAGTTGGTCGCCAGCCAGGTGAGCGGACAGTTCGGAGCAAGGGAACCTCGCATGGCTCAATACCTCCAACAGGTCAAGAGCCAGACAGAGGGCCTCGTATACTTCGAGGTTATACATGTTCCGGGGAGCAGAACGCGCGAGCTGATGCACTGGCCAAATTGGCATCTTCAGGTGACATCACCCCTTCTCGCTCTGTCTTCATTGAAGAGCTCGCCTTGCCGAGCACGGAGATTGATGTAGCCGCCATAGAAACGGGCCCACCGACCCCAAGTTGGGTGGACCCTCTCTTGGCGTACCTTCTCCGAGGCGAGCTTCCTCCCGAACAGGATGAAGCTCGGAAAGTCAGGATGCGCTCGCAGCATTTCACCCTCGTAGAAGGCAAGCTGTACCGGCGGTCCCTTGCAAGACCTCTTCTACGTTGCCTCAACCCTGAGGAGGCCCTCGCAGCCACAGAGGAAGTCCACGAGGGGTTGTGCGGAAGCCATCTGGGGGGCAGAACGCTAGCACGCAGCCTCATCCGAGCAGGGTTCTGGTGGCCTTCTCTTCAGAAGGATTGCATGTCCTTCGTCAGGAAATGCCCAGAATGCCAGAAGTTCGGAGTACTCATCAAGCAGCCAGCCGAACAGCTTCACAGTCTGTTCGAGCCGCGCCCCTTCGCCAGATGGGGCATTGACATCTTGGGCCCCTTTCCAGAGGCTCAAGGGCGCAAGAAGTTCCTGTTTGTCGCCATCGACTACTTTACCAAGTGGATCGAGGCCGAACCCGTCACCACAATCACCGAACAGGCCGCATGGAAGTTCGTATGGAAGAACCTTCTATGCAGGTTTGGTGTCCCCAGGGTGATTACGTCTGACAACGGGAAACAGTTTGACAGCACTTTCTTCAAGCAGAAGTGCGCTGAGCTCGGAATCTACAACCACTTCACCTCCGTCGCTCATCCCCAAGCTAACGGTCTGGTCGAAAACGCCAACCGAACATTGCTACACGGGATCCGAACCAGAGTGGAGGCCGCAGGTGGATCATGGATCGATGAGCTCCCAAACGTTCTTTGGTGTCACCGAACGACTGCTCGGGTAGCTACAGGGGAAACACCTTTCCACTAGCCTACGGCTCGGAAGCAGTTGTACCTTTGGAAGTAGCCCTTCCAACTATCCGAACTACCCACTTCGACGAAGCCGTCAACAACCGAGCTCTTCGGGAAAACTTGGACATGCTAGGCGAACGACGGAGCGACGCCAGCATTCGTCTCGTTTCCTATCAGCAACGACTCACACAATATTACAACGCGCGAGTTCGGGAAAGGCGGTTCAGCGTGGGAGATTTGGTTTTGCGCCGCTGTTCGGCTTCGGACCCCCGAAGAGCAGTGGGCAAACTTGCCATCAAATGGGAAGGACCTTATCAGGTCACCCATGTCCTCGGGAAGGGCTCATATAAGCTAACTACTCCTAGTGGCGAAGCCATTCCCAGGACTTGGCATGTTTCTAACCTTAAGGCTTATTATTCGTAAAAGTCTCTTCTTTCCAGCTTCCTACCTCTCTTCTCCCAACTCCTGACGCCATACGAGCATTTAGCATACATACCTGATCGGAACCCCCTTCGCGGTTCCCCACGGACTACGTTATACATGCAATGCTTACGGCGCCTAACGGATTTTGATCCGAACAGGAGTAATCATGAAGGGAAGAAGATAGAGAAAGTGGAGCTACCAGAATAATCCCATGAACAGAAGACTTCATTCACAAAAAGTTTTCTTTTTATAAGCAGACCTCTTCTTTTGGCCACGGTTACAAAAAGGAGGATACAAGGAGGATCAGGGAGCCTGCTGCGAAGGACCAGCACCGTCATCTGAAGGGGGCATCCGCCCAGACTGGAATTGTGCGAACCGCACACCATCCAGGCGGGCGTCCTGAGTTCGGCGTCGGCACTCCCGAACAGCGGCCTCAAAGGCTTCTCGGGCGCGTTCGACCCAGGAAGACTGCTCTCCGAAGTCCTTCCCAGCCTTGAGACCCACTCGGTAGCACCGGGCCCCATACTGCTCCAAGTCTTCCTTGTACTCCGGTCCGGCCTTATAGCTAGCAACGGCGCGGACCCCCGCGTCCACAATCACCTTGGTCAAGGCCTCCTTCTCGGCCCGTACCAGAGTGGCCTCGAGCTCCGAAGCCTGGAGGGCGGCTTTGAGGTTCTTCACCTCCTCCTCCAGCGCTACCTCGCGAGCTTTGTGCCTCGCCGAAAGCTCCTCTAAGAAAGTTGCACTCGCCTCAAGGAGATACTTCTGCTTCTGACCCCGAGCAGCTAGAGCCTTCAGGGTGCCCAGTGATTTGGTCAGGCCATCCATGAGCGCCTCCAGGTCAACATCGCTTGTTCCCTCGTCCTCTACCCCCTCCGGGTGGTAGCCTTCAACGGACCTTTCCGGAGTAAGCTCGGGGGAAGGTCCAAGCACCTGGCCAGCTGTTCGAGACGCGAAGCAGTAGGGCTTGCGGGTAGCTTCCTTGGTGATTCTTCGACACGGCGAAGCGATGCCTCCAGCGCCTCCACCGAGGGCACTTCGGGGATTCCCCGGCGCAGCACCTCAGTCAGAGGCCTGGTGTCGTCTCCAGAACTCTCGTCCCCAGCCGTAGCAGCGGCAGACGAGATCGGAATGTCACCGATCACAAGGCCTTCCGGACGGCCCAACTCGGAAGTTGTGGCAGCAACGTCCCCGGAAGCCGAAGTTCGACTCACTCCGGCGGCCTCCTGCCTGGTCGTCGGCTGCTCCTCCCCACCATCCTCGGCAACGGAGGCTGCAAGGTCTGTTTCACGGCCCTCCTCGGCGTCCCCAAATCCTTGAGTGCTCTCCTCCCCAAGGACGGCTGCACTCTCGCCGACTACGGAATCCCCAGCGATCACCTCGGCTGCACTCTCGCCGACTACGGAATCCCCAGCGATCACCTCGGCTGCACTCTCGCCGACTATACGGCCTTCGGTGATCACTGAGGTGGGGAGCATGGGGGGCAGGGTGTCTCCACTTTCTTGTGGAACGTCCCCCCTCGGAAGAACTGCCTCGTCAGTACCACGAACGACCGCCGGCGCAGGAGTGGAGTCTGTGGTTGCCCTCTCCTCGGCACCAGGCTGTACGCTCCCGCCTGGCGCGCCATCCTGCTCGGCGCTCCCTTCACCAGATAGGACCACCTGGTCCTCAAGACCCGGCGACTTCGTCCGCCCTCCGGAGCGGTCCGATTCATCGCTGACCATTATCAGGCCCAGCTCGGCGGACATCTTCATGACCACCTCTGGACGGCCCACGGTTGGAACTGCGGGCGCCCTCTTTTCGGACGCCCCCGCACGCTGGCGAGATCTTCGAACCAACAAAGGTTCAAGATCCTCCTCTGATCCTTCCTCCACCGCCGCGGCGTCTTCGGCAGCACGCAACATCAACCTCTTCAGCTTCCTCTTTTTGGGAACTCGGGGCTCGTCGGATACCCCTCCTTCGGGAGAACGACTCCTGGCTTGCGGCTCCACCACTGCCGCCTTGCGCTTCTCTTTCCTCTTCGGTTGAAAGAGAGAGGTCGTCCCCGCGGTCGTATCCGTCTCAACCGCCTTCTTCGCGGCACCTCCTCTCGCTGCGGCCTTCACTTGCCGCGCAGGCCCCTTCGCAGAACCTCCCTCGTCCAACCTTATGGAGCAAAGGTTGACAGGGATCATCTCGGCGTAATTCGCCATCTCCTTCTGGTCCCGACCAGCCGCTATTTCTTCATCGTCTAAAAAAAAGCAGGAAAAAGGATCAGAACCCATGTATGCAAAAAACGAAACAAGCAGAACAGCAAGAAGACTTACCCCAGGCGCGGCTAAGCTTGTACTTCACAAGCTTGTACTCGGTCAGGTACCCCTCGGCACGGTTCACCAAGACCGTATTCAACAATTGGGAGGCTGCGGCTGCCTCCCGAATCAAGAAAGGGGCCATATCTGCCCTCTTCAGGGGCTCCACCACCCTAGTGGGAAAGTCCCATTCAGGGATGTTTGCTCCCTTCCTTCTCCCCATGGAGAAAAGTCGCCCTGTCCACCCTTTGTTGTTGGACAGCCGAGGCGAGAAGTTAACCCGCATCCGGTTGGTACGATGTTTCACGTACACGATCCCCATCCCGGACTGCGGAGAGCACGCCAGGCTAAAATGACTTCGGAAGATCTCGGAAGTTGCTTCAATCTTCTTCTTCCTGCATATGGCGCAGAAGACGAAGATGGTCCTCCACGAGTTGGGAGTCAGCTGGATAGGCGCCACCTTCCAGCTCCGAAGCAGCTCCTTCGCGATCTCCGGCACCGGCAATCGGAGACCAGCTTCCAGCAGGTCCAGCGAGAGCACGAAGCATCCCGGCCTCTGGGTCAGGTACGACTCGTCCTCCCGCATCAGGACGATGTCGTACTCCTCGCCTATTCGAAAGCGCTCTCGAAGACCTTCGAAGCTCCGATACTTCGCCGTCTCGCTTCCACCGGCGGCATCCCGCTGGCTTCGACGATCTCCTTTCCCTTCTGAGCCATCGCCAGAAAGCAGGGAGCACAATGCAAGAAGGAAAGCAAAAATGGAGGAAAGCTCAAAGGCGAAGGACGTGAGCGACTTCGGAAGCAGCGGACTCTGGAAAACTTTTCGGAGACGAAGACCCCGCTCTCGCCCTCTCCCCTTCCTTATAAGGAAAGTGAGGCGCGAAATTCGAAGCGTTCCTGAAAACGTCGCTTCCCTCCGCTCCAAGTCTCCTCTCAAATGACCTACGGGTGACCGTTCGGACTTGACGTGACTCACGTGGTCATCATGAAAGCCCCACGTTCGAGGCAGACGCCTCTGCGACGACGTCGCCGCAAGTCTGTTCGGATCTCCGAGGACGATACCGCATTTATTACGGAGCTGACGTCCGGGCAGATCAACCGCCCTCAAGTATTCTGACTTCCGAACCACTTGAGAGCGTGGGGGGGCAAGTGTGGTGGCTGTTTTCCGCCACCTAGGCCCATCGCGTCAAGGCCCATCAGCGCCTTCCCCTTCTGACGTGGCCTCCTCATACGATCCCACGCCCTTAGTACGGATCAGAAGAGAGAAGATCCCCGTGCCGGCTATCCTTGGCGGAACATTGCCGAGCTCGTCAGCAGGCGGCTTCCGAACAGAGGACCTCAACCCTGCTGCGCGGAACAGCCCTGGACATCACCTGCTCGGAAGGTCCGTCCAAAGGGCACCGAGCAGGATCCCTGGCCTACAGAGCGGTTGTAACCGTCCCAGGCCACGTTCTCCACCATCAAGGGGCGTGAACTGTCTGGCAGCCTAACGGGCATCGGAGTCATAATTCCTCCCGTTATGCGCGTGCGTCAAGGCGCCTCTTCAGGCACGATTTGCCCAACGTTACGCACGTTGGCCTCTACATCAACGCCTATAAAGGCACAGGTACAGTACCATGCAACGGTACGTTCCCCCTCACGCGAACACAACTCTCACATTCCGAAACCCCCTGCCTCTCAGGCTCCTGACTGACTTAGGCATCGGAGGGTTTCCCCGGTCTTCACCGGGCCTCCTGATCCTTCTCTGGTTTTGCAGGCCTTCGTCCTCACCAGCGATCGTCTTCCCTCTCTCATTCTAGTGGAGGCCCGTTTGGCTCAGGCCCAAACAGGATCATACCACCACAGAAATGATTGTACTCGAGGGTGTATCAAAGGCTAAATAGGTGTTGCCTTCCACATTAGTCTACAATGAGAGTGGCAGATGATATGGACAAGGTGAATGGGCGATTGGGGGCAATATGGCTTCATTGACCCCTTATAAGGAGCCACATCCACCGTACAAGGATGCTATGATGCCTTGGGCTGTAGAAAGTCTTCTCTAGGCATGGTCTCTCGTTATTAGGATTGTTCATACTTCGAGTCAACCCAAAAATTGAATTGGGCCGACCGATTCGAGCCAATTTGATATGATTTCCTTTGTTTAGTTCAGTTTCACATTGTGAAATTGAATTTAATCAAATATATAATTTCACAACAAATTTTGTGATACAGTTGGTTAATATATTAGAGTTTCATTAAGAGGTCATGAGTTCGAATCTCACAAGGACTTTAAAAATCTATATTTTGTCGAGTCGATTTGCTTTTTCTTACATCTCCGATCAATTTTCGGTTGCTTAAAAATGAGATGAACCAGGCCGAATCAACCAGTATTCACCCCTACTCACTACTTAGGTGGCAGAGCAATCATGAGGCTGCGGTCTTCTTTTGTCCTAATCGATCATGTCATACATTGCTAAGGAATCTTATTAATGTCGTAACAGGTCGAGCCTAAGTCTCGCTCTGTTCTGATGTTGATTTAGACATTGTTTGGTAACATTTTTAGAGATTTCACCTTTTTAAAATCTCAAATCTCTTAAAAAACTCTCTAGCTTTTAAAACCTAAAATCTAACACATCATCATTACATTTTTTCTCTCTATCTCTCTCCTCTATCTTAAAATTTACTTTCACACAATTCAAAATCTATTTTACTTGTTTGATAATTAAAAGGAGAACAAAATAAATTTTCAATTATTAAATAATTAAAATCTACATTTCAAAAATATTACCGAACAAAGCCTACTTAAAGTCGAACTTCTCAAGTCGGGAGTCATTTTCTATGTTTGGTATTTGGATAGATTAGAGATAGAATGAGATTATTCTCAAAATTTTGAGGTTAATCTCATTCTATCCTCAGTCTATCCAAATAACAAACATAATGGGACTAATCTTACACATTTTCTAGTGACATTGTCTAGAAGCTTCCTATGAACTATAGGAGGGCATTCTCGGGCAGTTCACGAGTTGGCGCTACGCAGGGCCTGAGAATACACTCTAACTAGTTCTATGCCCGTGCTATGCACGGGAATGTTTTAGATTATAATATTTTTTATATATTTTTAAAATTTTATTTAATTATTCATAATTTTAATTATTAAAAATAAATTATAAATTTAAATAATATCATATTATCAATAATATAATATAATGTGAAATAAATAAATTCAATATGTAATAAATTCAAATCACATATTAGTCTATACCATGAGACATTAATTTATAAATAACATTCTTAGACAATCCATGTCATTTATTGCTTAGCTCCATTTTTTTCATCCATAATTTGTCAAACGTGAACTCAATTTGATGTTCAATTTATTATAAAAATTTTAACTACATAACAATATAAAAAATTAATTAAAAAGGATGAAATATTTAAATGCACATAACATAGTTTGGACAAAATAAATATTTTAAAACAATTGAAAATTAATGGAATGCTAATTTTCACTAAGAATACATCGAAATGAATTTACATCGTACATGTAACGATAAAAATTAACAAATTGTCAACTAAGCCCGGATAACATATATATTGTGCATAAAATAAAAGACAGTAAAACATTATACATGACTCTAATTATATTTGCTAGTGAAATAGTTTATTATTTTACTTAGTCACAGGTATATGTATCATCTTTTCTAGTAATATCATTCATAACCATCCTTATTATCTATATGGAAAGAAAAAACTGTCTTATAATTCTCTATAGTTTTAGATTGTAAATAATACAAAAATATAGTACAAATCAAGATAGTTGCAAAAGTGCAAAATTTACAATATGCCAAAACGTAGCAAAACGTTATACGACACCATCTAGTAATGTTTTCAACTACGTACAGTGTTCTTACAGTAAATAAAACAAATCCCTTCAATAAATTCTCAGCTTTCATGTACAAAACTGCATGCCCTTCGTTTCAGGATTGTGCCCATAACATATGCAAAAAAGCAGGAGAGGCCAGGCGGCGAGGATGCTGACACCCGGGCTGCTAATATAGGGCTTCAGAATACCGGGGCTTTCACGACGCTTCCGGCGACGCTTGCGTTCCTTCTTGGCATCATCAGTGCAGGCAAAGACGATCAAAGAGACACGGCGTGTGTGGCAACTACCGCGCAGAGCAGGAGCACCCACCCACTGTCAGCTGGGAGTTCCCCGGAGTCATTGTTGATCAGAAGTAACACCGACAGAGTGAGACTGAGTGGAGAGGCGGTCATTGTTAATAACAAAGGTCGTGGCCAGCAATGGCCACCGCAGTGACAACCTATTGGACAGCTCATTGGTCACCAAGAATAGTAAGACAGAGGATGGTGACATCAAAACAGGGGATCAGAAATCATGGCTATTTTAGTAGGTTGTATATGGGTAGATCTTTATATACTATTTGTTGTACAGATTTCTCAATATAAAAGGTGAATCATAGCTCTCGATCAAGTGATGAGAGTCATATTCTATTCACTTGTGTCTTCTCAAAATTTCTCTCTCTAACCTCTCTCTAAATCTTCTTCACCGTCCTCGGTACCCCTCGTACGTGCTCGGTACCTCTCGTTCGTGCTTGGAGAGCTCTGCTCTGCTCGGAATTCCTTTGCTGAGCTCGACACTGTTTGCAAATCCTTGGTGGTGTTTTTTGTTCAGTCATTTCTTGCAACGTGGGTCGTCGGTGGCCCAGCTCTTGAGGACGGCCTTGCAGGCAAGGGTGGTGATGAGGCAGTCCAGGTTAAGGCGCACACGGGCGTCTGTCTACCTAGGATTCAGGCTTTGAACCTAAATTGCATGTGAGGGTGTACAAACTGGAACGTTTATACAAAACACAAAAGGGAACTTTTATCCTCCGGAAAGATTTCAATTTGAAGACATATATGCAGAGTTTAGACCTAAATGACACCTCAAGTACCAATGTGAAGCTAACAAAGATATCAAAGTCAACATAAGAGAAGAAAAAGATACAGATCAGAAAATTCGAAATTGAAAATTCCTGAAAACATTGGAAGCTTGAAACAATAATCATCTCAACATATGCATTCCAGTACGATGGATGCCATTTTCATCATCCCGTCTTCTTGTTTCCTTCTATGCTGGTGTTCCAGACAGTGAGATAAAGAGTGAGAAAGTAGAGAGAGAGAGAGAGAGAGAGATAAATGTAGCCGTCTTCTTGTTTCCTTCTATGCTAGTGTTTCGGACAGTGAGATAAAGAGTGAGAAAGTAGAGAGAGAGAGAGAAAGATAAACGTGGAGAGAGAGAGAGAGAGAGAGAGAGAGAGAGTAGGGCGGGAGGGGGTGGTGGGGAGACGTCCGGCGAACGTAATGGGTATCGGGGGCCCATCCCCAGTGGCCATGTATATGCATGAGCCGCTAGGCGGCCAAAGCAGTGGCAGTGTATGGAGGCAGGGAATTCTGGGGGTTTTGATCCTCTGGTGTGACAATGCCATCGACGGAGTACCAGGGGGCTGCCTCGCCGCTTGCGTCGCTGGGCCGCTCCATCCTCAGCATCCGCCGCGATCAGGTGCACTCCATGGACTTCCCCCATGACGGTGGCGCCGGCGGTGCGGGAGACCACCAGCTGGAGTCCTTCCAGTGGCACGTCGCCAAGCTGTTCCATGGCCTTGCGGACGGGGGCGGCGGGGGGAGGACCTGCTGTCCCTGTCGTGGGTGCGGAAGCTATTGGAGGCATTCCTGGTGTGCCAGGAGGAGTTCAGGGGCATCGTGTTCAGCAACAGGGGGATGGCGCGGCCCGGCCGCCGCTGGATCTCCTCGTGGGGGAGTTCTTCGAGCGCGGGGTGAAGGCGCTGGACGTCTGCAATGTCGTCCGGGGCACCTGATGGGCGGCTGGCTGCCGACTTGTTATCTCCACGACCATGTTCGATCGGTAGAGGGCCGCACAGTGCGAGGCGGCGGTGGGGAGAGTTTGTTTAAATTGTGTAACTGCGGAAGTTGGAAGTGAGATGGAGGGGGAGAGCGATGGCACCAGAGAACATGGAGGGAGAGTAGTTACCGGAACCGCAGCAATAAGAGTCTGCGGAAAATAAGGTGGTTGGTGCGGGAGTGGGTGCGGATGTTTGAGTTGTGTAACTGCGGACGTGAGAAGTGAGAAGGAGAGAGAGAGGTTAGGATGGTAGATTATTATGGTGTTGACACATTAAAAAATCGGTGTTAGAAACGTGTGGAGTGGATAGTTTTTGTGCGGATAACCGCTTTAGGATTTGGATGAACGGCTTGCAGGGGGAGAATAGAGCGGTCGCGGGAGAATGGAGCAGTCGAGGGGGAGAATGATCCTCGGGCTGCCACGTCAGCTTTTTAAGACTGTGTTATATATATATATATGGTATGAGTGTGGATCCTCTCGCAACGCGGGAGGAGGGGACTCCCGCAGTCACCAGTCCCACGGTGACGCGTGGCCATCCCTCCTCCCCACTTCCGTCCTTCTTCCCCACTTCCCATTTCAACCGGTCATCCGGTTCTCCCCCCTTTCGTCCCTCCTCCTCTCCATTTAATTCCCATTTAATTCCCAGGTCATCCAACCGAGTTCCCCCCCACCCCCCCCCACCCCAAGCTTCCCACCCAGTTAACACATCTTTTGTTTTTTTTTCCCTTAATTTTAAATTTTAATTTTAAAATCCGATTTTAAAGGATGTCATTTTTTATTTTATAATTTTTTCTTAAATATAAAAGCAAATATAATTAAAAATATAATATTAATGTCTGTCAGATTCGAGACTGTAACATCCTGAAAAGTTTTAATAGTTGTAAAATATGAATAATATGGTTATTATATCTCATTATTATTATGAGATTAAAATAATTAATATCTAAAATTAATGGATACTAATAAACGTTATTTTAGTGTCGTACAGAGAGATGTGTGCTCCGACAGGACGATACCGAAAAATTATAACGAAAATAAAATCTGAGAACACCATAATTTCTAAAAAAATATGGTGACATCAGAAATGTAAATATCCGGATTTTTTGACGTACGGATTTCGAAATTAAGTCGATGTAACTATTTTTCGGATGATTTTTCACCCAATGCAAAATAAACTCTAAAAATTAAACTAAAATCACCATAATCTATA
The DNA here is from genome assembly GCA_014218235.1 of Colocasia esculenta. Taxonomy (NCBI): domain Eukaryota; kingdom Viridiplantae; phylum Streptophyta; class Magnoliopsida; order Alismatales; family Araceae; genus Colocasia; species Colocasia esculenta. Next base: position 177,804,653 of record CM024760.1, read on the forward strand.
AAACCATTACATTAGCCTATGGCTACAATTTTAACACAAATGTATATCATTTGAATGTGTTTTCAATAGGATCTTTGGGTCAGCTGATTTTTAAGCTATTTACGGTAACTATTTTAACCAATTGTTTTTTTTCCTTAGCTTTAAATTCTTATTCTAAAATCGGATTGTGAAATATGTCATTTTTTATTTTATAGTTCTTTTAAATTTAAAAATAAATATCATTAAAAAATATAATATTGATGTCTATCCAGTTCGGCTCTGTAACGTCCTGAAAATTTTTAATAGTTGAATCTGCAACCTGAATAGAATCTGCAACCTTGGTGTTCTCGGATTTTATTTTCGTTACAGTTTTTTGGTGTCGCCATATCGGAGCGCACATCTTTTTGTACGGCATTAAGATAATGTTTAGTAATATAAATTAATCCTAGATATTAATTACTTCAATATCATAATAATAATGAGGTATAATAACCATATTATTCATAATTTTTAACTATTAAAAATTTTTAGGACGTTACAGACCCGAACTGGATAGACATCAATATTATATTTTTTAATGATATTTATTTTTAAATTTAAAAGAACTATAAAATAAAAAATGACATATTTCGCAATCCGATTTTAGAATAAGAATTTAAAACTAAGAAAAAAAACAATTGGTTAAAATGGTTACCGTAAATAGCTTAAAAATCAGTTGGCTCAAAGATCCTATTGAAAACACATTCAAATGATATACATTTATGTTAAAATTACATAGGCTAATGTAATGGTTTTATAGATTATGGTGATTTTAGTTTAATTTTTAGAGTTTATTTTGCACTGGGTAAAAAATCGTCCGAAAAATAGTTGCATCTACTTAATTTCGAAATCCGTACGTCAACAAATCTGGATATTTATATTTCTGATGTTACCATATTTTTCTAGAAATTATGGTGTTCTCGAATTTTATTTTCGTTACAGTTTTTCGGTGTCGCAGTGTCGGAGCACACCTCTCTGTACGACGCTAATGTATCGTTTATTAGTATCAATTAATTTCAGATATTAATTATTTTTATCTCATAATAATAATGAGGTCTAATAACCATATTATTCATAATTTTCATCTATTAAAATTTTTTAGAGTGTTACAGTCTCGAATCTGACAGATATTAATATTATTTTTTTAATGATATTTGTTGCATTCAGATGCATAAGGTTGCATTCAGGTGCTTATGGTTGCATTCAAGTGCTTATGGTTGCATTCAAGTCCTTATGGTTGCATTCAGGTGCTTATTGGTGCATTCAGGTGCATATGGTTGCGTTCAGGTGCTTATGGTTGCATTCAGGTGCTTATGGTTGCATTCAAGTGCTTATGGTTGCATTCAGGTGCATATGGTTGCATTTAGGTGCTTATGGTTGCATTCAGGTGCATATGGTTGCGTTCAGGTGCTTATGGTTGCATTCAAGTGCTTATGGTTGCATTCAGATGCATATCATAAGCAACCATAAGCACTTGAATGCAACCATAAGCACCTGAATGCAACCATATGCATCTGAATGCAACCATAAGCACTTGAATGCAACCATATGCATCTGAATGCAACCATATACACTTGAATGTAACCATAAGCACCTGAATACGACCATATGCACCTGAATGCAACCATAAGCACCTAAATGCAACCATATGTACCTGAATGCAACCATATACACATGAATGCAACCATAAGCACCTGATTGCAACCATATGCACCTGAATACAACCATAAGCACCTGAATGCAACCATAAGCACCTGAATGCAACCATATACACCTGAATGCAACCATAAGCACCTGAATGCGACCATATGCACCTGAATGCAACCATATGCACCTGAATGCAACCATAAGCACCTGAATGCAACCATATGCACCTGAGTGTAACCATAAGCACTTGAATGCAACCATACGCACTTGAATGCAACCATACGCACCTGAATGCAACCATATGCATGTGAATGCAACCATATGCATGTGAACGCAACCATATGCACATGAATGTAACCATAACCACTGGGTGAAAAATCGTCCGAAAAATAGTTGCATCGACTTAATTTCAAAATTTGTACTTCAACAAATCCAGATATTTATATTTCTAATGTCACCAATTTTTTCTGAAAATTATGGTGTTCTTGAATTTTTTTTTGTTACAGTTTTTCGGTGTCGCCATGTCGGAGCGCACATCTTTTTGTACGACATTAAGATAACGTTTATTAATATCAATTAATCCTAGATATTAATTATTTCAATCTCATAATTTTTGTACGACATTAAGATAACGTTTATTAATATCAATTAATCCTAGATATTAATTCAGATGCATAAGGTTGCATTCAGGTGCTTATGGTTGCATTCAAGTGCTTATGGTTGCATTCAGGTGCGTATGGTTGTATTCAGGTGTGTATGGTTGCATTCAAGTGCTTATGGTTACACTCATGTGCATATGGTTGCATTCAGGTGCTTATGGTTGCATTCTGGTGCATATGGTTGCATTCAGGTGCATATGGTTGCATTCAGGTGCATATGGTCGCATTCAGGTGCTTATGGTTACATTCAGGTGTATATGGTTGCATTCAGGTGCTTATGGTTGCATTCATGTGCATATGGTTGCATTTAGGTGCTTATGGTTACATTCAGGTGTATATGGTTGCATTCAGGTACATATGGTTGCATTTAGGTGCTTATGGTTGCATTCAGGTGCATATGGTTGCATTCAGGTGCTTATGGTTACATTCAAGTGTATATGGTTGCATTCAGATGCATATGGTTGCATTCAAGTGCTTATGGTTGCATTCAGATGCATATGGTTGTATTCAGGTGCTTATGGTTGCATTCAAGTGCTTATGGTTGCATTCAAGTGCTTATGGTTGCATTCAGGTGCTTATGGGTGCATTCAGGTGCATATGGTTGCGTTCAGGTGCTTATGGTTGCATTCAAGTGCATATGGTCGCATTCAGGTGCTTATGGTTGCATTCAGGTGTATATGGTTGCATTCAGGTGCTTATGGTTGCATTCAGGTGCATATGGTTGCAATCCTGTGCTTATGGTTGCATTCAGGTGTATATGGTTGCATTCAGGTACATATGGTTGCATTCAGGTGCTTATGGTTGCATTCAGGTGCATATGGTTGCATTCAAGTGCTTATGGTTACATTCAAGTGTATTTGGTTGCATTCAGATGCATATGGTTGCATTCAAGTGCTTATGGTTTCATTCAGATGCATATGGTTGCATTCAGGTGCTTATGGTTGCATTCAAGTGCTTATGGTTGCTTTATGATATGCACCTGAATGCAACCATAAGCAGCTGAATGCAACCATAAGCACCTGAACGCAACCATATGCACCTGAATGCAACCATAAGCACCTAAATGCAACTATATGCACCTGAATGCAACCATAAGCACTTGAATGCAACCATAAGCACCTGAATGCAACCATATGCACCTGAATGCACCCATAAGCACATGAATGCAACCATAAGCACTTGAATGCAACCATAAGCACCTGAATGCAACCTTATGCATCTGAATGCAACAAATATCATTAAAAAATAATATTAATATCTGTCAGATTCGAGACTGTAACACTCTAAAAAATTTTAATAGATGAAAATTCTGAATAATGTGGTTATTAGACCTCATTATTATTATGAGATAGAAATAATTAATATCTAAAATTAATTGATACTAATAAACGATACCTTAGCGCCGTACAGAGAGGTGTGCTCCGACACTGCGACACCGAAAAACTGTAACGAAAATAAAATTTGAGAACACTATAATTTCTAAAAAAATATGGTAACATCAGAAATATAAATATCCAGATTTGTTGACGTACGGATTTCAAAATTAAGTCGATGCAACTATTTTTCGGACGATTTTTTACCCAGTGCAAAATAAACTCTAAAAATTAAACTAAAATCACCATAATCTATAAAACCGTTACATTAGCCTATGACTGTAATTTTAACACAAATGTATATCATTTGAATGTGTTTTCAATATGATCTTTGAGCCAACTGATTTTTAAGCTATTTACGGTAACTATTTTAACTAATTATTTTTTTCCTTAGTTTTAAATTCTGATTCTAAAATCGGATTGTGAAATATGTCATTTTTTATTTTATAGTTCTTTTAAATTTAAAAATAAATATCATTAAAAAATATAATATTGATGTCTATCCAGTTCGGGTCTGTAACGTCCTAAAAATTTTTAATAGTTAAAAATTATGAATAATATGGTTATTATATCTCATTATTATTATGATATTGAAGTAATTAATATCTAGGATTAATTTATATTACTAAACATTATCTTAATGCCGTACAAAAAGATGTGCGCTCCGACATGGCGACACCAAAAAACTGTAACGAAAATAAAATCCGAGAACACCAAGGTTGCAGATTCTATTCAGGTTGCAGATTCAACTATTAAAAATTTTCAGGACGTTACAGAGCCGAACTGGATAGACATCAATATTATATTTTTTTAATGATATTTATTTTTAAATTTAAAAGAACTATAAAATAAAAAATGACATATTTCACAATCCGATTTTAGAATAAGAATTTAAAGCTAAGGAAAAAAAACAATTGGTTAAAATAGTTACCGTAAATAGTTTAAAAATCAGCTGACCCAAAGATTCTATTGAAAACACATTCAAATGATATACATTTGTGTTAAAATTGTAGCCATATGCTAATGTAATGGTTTTATAGATTATGGTGATTTTAGTTTAATTTTTAGAGTTTATTTTGCATTGGGTGAAAAATCATCCGAAAAATAGTTACATCGACTTAATTTCGAAATCCGTACGTCAAAAAATCCGGATATTTACATTTCTGATGTCACCATATTTTTTTAGAAATTATGGTGTTCTCAGATTTTATTTTCGTTATAATTTTTCGGTATCGTCCTGTCGGAGCACACATCTCTCTGTACGACACTAAAGTAACGTTTATTAGTATGAATTAATTTTAGATATTAATTATTTCAATCTCATAATAATAATGAGATATAATAACCATATTATTCATATTTTACAACTATTAAAATTTTTCAAGATGTTACAGTCTCGAATCTGACAGACATTAATATTATATTTTTAATAATATTTACTTTTATATTTAAGAAAAAATTATAAAATAAAAAATGACATCCTTTAAAATCGGATTTTAAAATTAAAATTTAAAATTAAGGGGAAAAAAAACAAAAGATGTGTTAACTGGGTGGGAAGCTTGGGGTGGGGGGGGGGGGGAACTCGGTTGGATGACCTGGGAATTAAATGGGAATTAAATGGGGAGGAGGAGGGACGAAGGGGGGAGAACCGGATGACCGGTTGAAATGGGAAGTGGGGAAGAAGGACGGAAGTGGGGAGGAGGGATGGCCACGTGTCACCGTGGGACTGGTGACTGCGGGAGTCCCCTCCTCCCGCGTTGCGAGAGGATCCGCACTCATATGGTATAGATGTGGGCCGGACTTGGTATATAATTCCCTGAGACTGTCTATTGACAGGGTGGCGAAGACCGTCTTTTTATTTGGACCGAACTGAGTTTGTCGATTTGTTGAGACCTGGAATCCTCTTGTATGAGAGGCAGGACATTTCTGTACGCTTGTTGATATATATGAATCATGTCAAATTATATATGGGTTGGAGACAATTAATACTATTTTTATAGTATTTTCTGAAGACTAATTGCTTCGTTAGACCTTAGTAATTATCTTGATGTAAAATTAAGCCGAGGGTCTTCATCGAGCGAATCATGACTCTTTTCGAGTGCGGGGTTTCAGAGTCTGGGACTCTTGTTCGGCTATTTCTGTAGATTTCGTCACTGCTGTTAGATTTTGTGAGGCTCTCCAAGTTCAACTGGTTTCAAGTTATAAGCTTCTGAAAGACCTCAATTTGAAAGTTTGAAAATTTTTATTTAACTCGCTTGTTTATGTAAAAATAAACTACAACTTTACTCCATCCAAATAAGCCCCAATTATTGGATCTTGGCGTTTGCATCTTTTTCTCTTGTTTGGCAGTGCATTGCTCTTATTTATCCAATGATGTGGTTAGTTTGGTTGTTGATCTATGATCTTGCAGAATGGTTATGTAATGTTCTTTGCTGTACTATCCTCCCGCAGGATGATTAGGTTATGTTCTTTTTCCATCCTTGCATGTATGTTTTGTTTTGGGAGTCTACTCTCATGTTATCTTTAGTTAATAAAATGGAGCTATAAGCTCTGCTCTTTGTCCCCCCAAAAAAACGAAAAAAAGAAGAAAAAAGAGAGTACTTCTGTGGGTTCCAAACACATACGTGAAGTAGACGGTATTCACAATTGCCGAGCGCTTGCATCTGAGGTCGATGGTACCTTTCCCTGCCATGACCCATGATGTAGAAACAAAAATTCTCAAAAAAAAAAAAAAAAGACGGGGAAAATGTTGCGCGTTGCGTGGGGGAAAAGCATGAACAACACGATGTGTTGGTGAAGCGCCGGGGGAAGTTTCCCCGCGGTTCACCCAGCAAGCACGCAATCGGGGCCCAGATAGCACGACGGACAGCGAGCGATCCCAAAGGAACGGACATGTTTGTTACATGAGTTGATCCACTTAAGACATAACACGTCATTTAATAAGGAACTTAAATATTTATCAAATTAACTTAAATTTTTATAAGTACAATTCAAAATATTATGAATCTACTTGCAATAAAAATATAAATGTACCAAGAATTTTTTCTCCAAAGATGTGCCCAGTTTCTACCCATGATCACTGGCTCTCAAACACCTCTCTCCCATGCGGCTTTTGCCTTTGTGTCTGTACTCGATCCTACTGTAACAGCACGGCCACGAGCGTTTCCGATGCTGATGCTGCAGCTGTTACGCAGCACGAGAGAGAGAGAGAGAGAGAGAGAGAGACGTTTGGCCCAGTGACGCACCACGCCATTACCAGTCCTCTCCCCCCTCCACCTCTTGCTTTGAGAGTTGCACTATAGTAGTAGTACAATGCCCACCAACTGTACTACACCTGTGTGTGTAGTAGTAGTAGTAGTAGTAGGCTGCCTTGCGGCTCGATCGTACTGTTTTTGTTTGTTTCTCTTGCTCGTCTCGTCGCCTACATATGGGCAGTGGGCAGCAGCTCCCCCGCCTTCGCCGGCCGCCGTCCTCCCCGCCATCCCCACACCGCTCCCACCAAGGCTAGCGGATGGCGTAGATGCGACACGGCCGTGCAGCAAGCAGCAGGAGGTAGCAAGGTGAGTAATCCTGGAGGTATGATTGATTGATAGATGACCAAGGCATATGCTAAAACACGGCCTGCCCGGCATATATATGTACGCAGCTTGCTGGGATAGAGACCCCGGCCCCCTTCCTCCCACAAGATACACGCACAACAAGGATGTGTGTATAACATGATCGTATGAAAGAGAGCGAGAGAGCTGGGACGATGTTTGGAATGTGTACATAGAGTTCGTACCGAAAGATAGATAGATGGTTTCTATCCATGGTAATGATGTTTGAGTTGGGGGCGGGGCCGGGGGGAATCGAAACAATGATCTTGTGAAGGGGAAGAAAAATAAAAATCTAGACAAACTCGTGTTTTATTTACGAGGATGTATAATATAAGTAAAGAAAGGAGTGGAAGGGCAGGACGACCTGAAAAAAAAATCTAATTTTTACGTCGCAATAAGGAGCAAATTGACTTTTCCAGGCAACTCCTCTGCTCCTTCTTCCCCCACAACGCCCACTCCGGCGCCCCCCCCCCCTCCTCCCGGTGCCCCCCATTCTTCTTCTTCGGGGGATCCCAGCCAATCCACTCTCGGGGACTCCGCTTGGTGGCCGATTCTCCCGTCTTCTTTCAGGTAACTCCTTTCTTGTCGTCGCGCCGTCTCCCAGCTCTGTACATTCTCGTTCGCCTTTCTGCTCCGACCCTTGATGAGGGAAATCTTTGAGACGCTGTTTTGTCGGCCCCAAGGCGGTTTGGTAAACGCTTGCACCGCGTGATTATGAAATCGAATGAGCGAAGATCTGCTTCCCCCATCAAATTTCCCTGCTTGTGTAGCGGACGTGGATCGATTTTCTGTGTTCATAGATATCCAGCAAGTTTATAATCATTGGCTGTGTGCGAAAAAGTTCTGTATTCTTGAACTCTTAGCGTTGTAAGGTGGGGAGGAGAGAGAGAGAGAGAGAGAGAGAGGAATAAAATATTGAAACTTTGATATTCTTTCACAGATATCTAGCAATTTTATAGCCATAAAAATGTCCACTTTGTATGATTCATTTTAGTTTCTGAATTTGCCGAATTCCGATGAACTTATCAAGAAAAATCCGAAGACTGTTTAAAGCAGTTAATTGTGATCTGGGAAAGCCACAAGTTCTTACACCTTCTCTGCTCCTCCCCTTCTCTCTTTACTATTTGCTAGGTAGGGAACACGTGGGATTCGGCGTTATTCCTCACATCCGATCAGTCGACCGCAACAGGGATCAATGGACAGGGCACAGGAATTGGAATGGCAGGAGGCGCAGAAGATAGTCCTCAGTGTGGACCTGGTTGCTGCAGCCCAGCGCCAGCTGAAGTTCTTAGAAGCTGTGGACAGGAAACGGAGCCTGTATGATGGCCATGTGCTAGACCGGGCTATATACAGGCAAGCAATTTCCTTAATCCGGATGAGTCCTAGCCAGCGCTCCTGTTAGCTCTCCAGCGTCGTGCTCCATCTAGCTGCTATAAAAGTTTGTTGGGGATCGATCCTTCCCACATTTCATGAGCAGTCGAAGTTGAAAATCATGGATATTTTGTAGGATTTCCAACTTTCAACTCCCCAGGCCTTGCTTTTTCACATGTGCCGTTGCATCACTTTGTATTTCATATACTCTATTGATCAGTCATCCTAAGTTATCCAACGCTGTCCATGAATTATTTGCCATGTTCTGTTAGTCTGATATTAAGTTCGAGTGTGATTATTTTTACTTGTCGGTGAATCAAAGGTTATCTGTTCATCGCATCTTAAAAGTATTGACCAGTAAACTTTGTCTCCTTTTAGTGCTAGATGCTGCATGCATTTCAACATCCAAAGGAAGGATTTATCAAATTGTTGATGCTAATTATGGCTAGGCATTGATGGTGTTCAATGTCCCAAACCAACTTAACACCAACGGCTGCCTATAGTAAATTTTTATGTCCACTGGGATGTCTTGCACCTGATTACTCAGCATTCCACTGGATATATAACTGTTGCACTACGTTAGGAGCCGGCTAAGTACACAAAACTCACCCTGCTCGCTTTGACTCTCATATGTGCGGATGCCAAACCTTTAGGTACAAGAATTGCTGGCTCCCTTTGCTTGCTAAACATGGTGATTCTGGAACGCTGAAGGGTCCTCTGGTTGTACCTCTTGATTGTGAGTGGATTTGGCACTGTCATCGTCTTAACCCGGTAGGTAATTTCCATGAGAATCATGGGACATTTGCATGTATTCATTTGCATTTTCTACTCCCATCCTGTCCATTAATATATAATCTCTCTTCACTTTTTATGCCTCGTACACATCCATTATTTTGGGTTTCTACTTGCTTCTCATGGGTTGCCATATCCTATCTCCTGTATTAAGGTGCAATACAAAAAGGATTGTGAAAAAGTCTATGGAAGGATCCTGGGCAATGAAAAGGTAGAGTCTTCTGTTGAAGGAAACTGCCCACAAGAAACATCTGAAATATGGAGGAAACTATATCCCAAAGAGCTTTTTGAGATTGATTATACCAGTCCATTTCCATGTAGCAGCATTGAGAATCCATCTGTCAAAGAGGAAACTATCAAATATGATTTGATCTCTGCAGTTAAGAGGCAGAGCTCCTTCTATTATCAGGTAGTTTGAATAATCGCAAATTCTCCTTGTGTTGCATAAGTAGTGAATCTTGTCCTATCTTCGTACAATTGAATGAAATCACCTTATTTCTATTCAACATGATATAATGCCCACAAGCTTACCTTGTACACTTCTTGTTCATAGGATCAAGTTTTGATTTCAATATTATTGTCCTTGTGATGCTTTATGAACATTTGATGGTGTATTTGTTGAATCAGCTGTCATATTGTAAATATTCAGGAAGTCTGTTATAAACTTATGGTTTTCATTTCTTTAATGATTTCTGCTTAAATCTTGTGTTCTCTTATTCCTTTTGATTGCATACAAGGAGGTGTGTGACTCACGGGAGATCAATTCACCTTTCTCTCTGAGCAGGTATCTAGCTCAATCATGCATGATGACCATTTTTTGAAGGAAGCAGTTGCCAGATACAAGGGCTTCCTACACTTGATCAAGCTAAACCAAGAGAGGTCATTGAAACGGTTTAATGTCCCCACTTACGATATTGACCTTATCTGGCATTCTCATCAATTGCAATCTCCTTCATATTGCAAAGAGTTGATGGAAGTACTTGGAAGGATACTGGAGCATGATGACACGGACTCGGACAGAACCAAAGGGCAGAAACTGGACGTTGGATTTTCTGAAACTACCAAGCAGTGGGAGGAAACTTTTGGTTCAAGATACTGGAGAGCAGGAGCAATGTATAAGGGAAATCCACCATCCCCTCTTACGGTTGTGCCATTAAATTACAAGACCAAAGATACCCTGCCACTAGTTGAATATCATGAACACCTTCAGCTACCACGGGCCAAGGTTGTTGAGGTGGGTTTCACATGACTCTTTCTTCATTCACTCCTGTGATTGAATTGCATGTTTCAAAAATTTAACTCCAGAAAAAATCCATTTCTGCCTTATGAAGAGTAAAATAAGGAAAAGTAAATGGCAATCTCAATTCAAGGATTCAAATAATACCTTGGTAATGCAATCCTATACCTATAACAGTCATTTACTTGTGGATTTGCATCTCCTAGGTTAGTTGCATCTGGCTAAAGGTCCATGATTTGCTTCTGAAGATTGATGTCAGAAGATACTGTGGATCTGGGAGACGTTCAATAATTTGTATGAATTTGCCTTAGAGTCTTTTCAAGCTTCTAGTTGATGCAATTTTATGATGTTTTTATGCGGTATTTGTAATTGTTCATATTAGCAAAAGTGTGCACACGGGAATTCGTCTCATATTTCTTTTGGAAATTAAGTGCATATGTCAGTTGTAGACTTTTTCTCCTTCGCTATTCCTCTGTCTTGTACTAGTTCTATGTTTGGCCATTCTTTTCTGCTTGGAAGGTTATGCCATTTGTCCTTTTTTTGCGAAATAGAAAAAGAGCAATTCATATTTCAAAGTATATACTCATAGATTTCTGAATGTAACTATCTAAGATTTTCACACAGGAATTCATGCATTATTTTTGTTACTTCATTTTTATTATTTCTCCTTTTTTCTGCAGGTCCTTTTGGAAGCTGTGGGAGTAAAGAATTTGCCAGACAGTGAGAAAGGTGGCTTATTTGTTTCTGTTAGCAAGAAACAACCAGATATGTTTTTTGATGACAGTTGTATACTTAGTATCTTTTCTGAATGTGGGGTGAAAAAAGTGGCGTCTTTCCAATGTGAATCTAATGGGGAGCTGGTTTTGTCTCTCATGTCCCATTCAACTTCCAAATTTCCTATTTCAAGGCGGCAAAAAACAATTGGAAAAACAATCATCTCCTTGCAAGATTTGGTTGACCAAGATTCTAAATTCTCTGTGGACAAATGGTTCGAATTGACATCCAAATACAGAAATAAAGAATCCAAACCAGTATATCTGCATGTTGCTGCTTCTTTCACTGTTCCAGTCATTGCATCCCACATGGTTTACATGGTCAGATCACGTCCATTCTCCTTGAACACTTGTTTCCTCCAGCTTCCTATAAAGGGTCCACATCTTAGATGCTGGACACATTTCCTAGATGACAGTGGTAATAAAATCATCAGCATCCAAATGAGGTAGATATCTCTTCTGTTGTAATAAGTTATGCAAAGAAATAGTGCATTTCTATACAGTAAGAATGTCATGTGGTTGGTAAATTTATTCAGGTACCATTTCCATTGACACTGCATTTTCTTACTTTCACTTGTAAAGAAACTGTATGCAGGTCAGCGACGTCTGCATAACTGGAATTGACTGGAATAACTGTATGCTTGATGCACCCTTGTTTTCCTGAGACATGCTAAACATAAAACCTCGGTTTGACAGCTGAATAGGAGTATTTAGAACTTTCTGACTGTAAATAGTGTATTTGAAATGTTGATGATCTTTTGTTTCACCATAGGAAAGTGTTTTTAGGAATAGACTAGAGTTAATTTCTGATGTTGGGGTGGAATGTTGGCGCTTTTTCCCATTCTAGGGAAGGTCCTACATATTAACTAGCCAATTATTCTGTCCCTTGACTCCCTTCACTGTGTCCTCTGACCCTGAATGTTCTGGTTGCTGACCGAGCATTTTGGCGCCGTGAGCCTGCGACTCATCCTTACAGGTCGTAATAGTTATACCATTTCAAATTAGGAATAAATATATGTTAGAAAAGGAACTAGATGAACAATTAAAATTAAAATCTTCCTTTCCAATGGGACATCTCAAAGCTATCACATATCGAATTGCCATACAAAGTGTTGTTATCTTATGCCGTTGCCAAACACCATACAATTGTTTTATGTTAAACTTTGTTTCCTTTCACTTCTTTTGTTGCCAAACAGGACAAGGGAGCTTCGTCCTTCACCCTTTCAATTTGCATAAAAGGTTACAGAGGGAACTAGGTGTACACAGTTGCTAGTGCCTTAGAAAAATGGAAAAAATACACTTGTCATTTTTTTATTTTCCTATTGGCAGGACCATTCATGTATACCTTTCTTTCTTCTGCCATTAGAATCATTTCAGGAAACAGTATATGACACTTCTTCCCGAATAATCTGGAAAGGAGGACATAAACAATGTAAAGAATTAGAAGTGCCTTATTCATCAAGTTTTATCTAAACTAGAAGTGTTTCACTTCTAATATAGCATCCTTGATTTTCATATATTGCAGTTCAACTAGAAAAAAATTTTGTTCTGTGTTTTGAAAGCCGAATAGCATAAACGACATTTTGACTGTCTCCCGTTGCAGAATTGTCCCTAGAATATTAGCCAATTTGGAAATACTGCATCTACAAAAAATGTGTATTTTCATTTGACAAAATCAAACATTTGTAATTGGTTTAACCATATTTTGTAAACTTGGTCAAAAAATCTGTGCCTACTTACACTTTCAGCCAACATAGATGTGCAATCTGCATATCTGTGCATCTATATGTACAAATTTAGGGCCTTGCAAGTGAATCTGAGGTAACATAACGCATTCAAGTAGCATAAGGCCATGCAAGGATTTAAGAACAAGATCAATTCTGTGAAGGTGAAATGTCCCCAATCTCTACTTATATTTGTGTATTTGACATGTTATGATCAAAGTATGTGTCACGATCATTGTCAAAGGTCTTTGTTTCCTGAAGGCTTCAAATATGTCTCTCCAGCTAGAAATTAATAGAATGATCATCATCATCAAAGCCTTGTCCCATTTATTTGTGGTGGCTATATGAGTCTGGACATTAAATTCCTTCCCACATCATATTTGTCGCTAAACATGAAGGATTATTTTCTCTCAAACCATTTCAAACCATCTCATCTTGCATCTGCTAGAATCTTGTTGCCATTCTGCAGTCAAATTTTATGAGCATCTCCCTTTCTTGATATAGTTATGAGAATCACTTATGAAGTATGTACTTAAGCATGATTTTGCTGCTGTAAATTGAAAGGAAAAATACACAAAAGTCCATAAAAATAAATACTGGACACAAATAGCTGACAATGAATTTCTGTTGAAGGATAGTCTGTCTAAAAGTTTTGTTTCAGACCATCTTGGTAGGTTGTGTCACTGGATTATGTTGACTTTTAGAATTTTCTTTCTTTGTTCTCTTAGCTTTTATGAGAATTTTGTTAATATAATGATGAAGAAATTGATTGCTGGCCTTTATCAGGAATTCAAAGAGTACAAACACAGAGAGGAAGATAATTGGTGTGACAAGATTATCCAAGGAGACTCACTTGCTGGCAGAACTTGCAAGAAATACATGGTCTCTTTGTGGCTCCAATTTGTCCCTTCCACTGGAGAATACCAGCCATGATGGCCATCTCTTTGAGCTCAGAGGTTGTGGCTTGGTGAGAATTTTTTCATGCCACTGCTTGTAGAAAATCTCTTCACACAGTGCCCCGAACTTTTTTGCTAATCCTTGTTTCTTATTACAGTACTACAGTAAGCTTTGTCCTGCCTTATCTTTTATGTCTCTGTTAATGCTATCTAAGTAGTTGGAAATCTCTTAAATCTAGGGTACAAGTTGACCATAGTGGAGTTGTTGGTGAGTCAACGGTAACAATTGTTTATTGTCTTCAGTGATAATTTAGAAGAGAACAAAGTTACATGAATGATCAAACAACCAAACCTGTTTCAATGAAGCAAACTAGTGTGGAACCTTGTTTCTCACTTACTTTCAGTAAAAGGGAGAAAGATGACTAGAGTTTGTTTGTGACAGTTTGTGTCAAAGTTCTGCCTTCCTTACTCAGTCTCTACCTATTACTCTGTTGGCGGATGTTATAAAAATAACGAAAGATGAGCATATACATTGTAAGAGATGCATAGAAGCATTTTTGGTGTATGCTTTGAAAAAGGATGGATGATACATTTATCAATGGAAAAGATGAGGGACTTGCAAGCAAGCATAAAAGCTGTAGGATAAATTTGTGAAGATGATCGGAAGCTTTTTTTTTTTTTTTGAATGTAGCCGAACCAAAAGGAGTAGGTAGTGGCGTCCTCACATAGTGAGAGGGCCACTACCTTCCCCAAGCGGCTAGAGGGTGATTTTTCATATATGTAGTGGGAGAAATGAGGGTGGGGGAGGAGGAGTACATGAATGGGTTAGGGCCTAATGGGAGGGAACCCTACCTTATCCAAATGGTAGAGTTCCTTAACATCAATGGGGAGGTCGGCCCAAGAGACCCAGGTGACAGGGTGAGTGCAAGAAATAGCAAAACCTGCCAAGCAAGTCCGCCACATTGTTTAATTCCCGAGGGACATGATTAATTTCTGTCTTGATCTTCTCCGTCATGGCAGCAATATCTTGCAAGATACAAGAAAGATCCCAGGGGCAAGCCAACTGCCTTGTCACAATTTGCAAGAGCTGAAGAGAATCTGTCTCAACCAACACCTCAGACACACCCATTCTGCAGCACATGGAAATGCCATCCCTAAGTGCAATGGCCTCTGCAGCAAGACTGGAGTTTAAATCATGGTATGCCTTAGCAAAGGTGCAGCACATGTTACCCTCGTGATCGCGGAGGATTCCACCCCCCCCCCCCCCCCCCCCAGCTTCTCCGGAGGTCCCCTTGAAAGCGCCATCAACATTCAGTTTTAGTCTCCCCGGCGGTGGAGTGAGCCAACGGACAATAGCAGGGGTTTTAGCTTTCAGAATATCCTTCTCACTTTCATTCAGACAAAGGGCAGTTAACCACGGTTGTGGAATTTTCTGGAAATTAAAGGAAGTGCAGATGGCGCGGATAGAGAGCATACTCCTGTGTAGGATGTGTTTGGCTGCCATTTTCTGATTCTGGAAACGAGCCCTGCTTCGACTGCACCAAATTTCCCACAAGACCGCCATAAAGGTGCAGCGAATTAACCGGCCAGCATTGGTGTTGATTTCTGGACTGGTTAGGAATGAGTTTATTCCGTCAACCACAACGGTAACGTCCATGTTAGTGAACTGCAGAAGAGGTGACAGCTCAGACCATACCTCATTAGCAATACTACTTCTGAAAAATAAGTGTAGGGCACTTTCTTCGTGGTGTTCTTTGCAGCAGGAACACATAGAACACAAGGGGACACCTTTACCTTTAACGGTTTCATCAACTGGGACTGAATTCACTGCCATACGCCATAGTAGAATGGACCACTTGAGTGGAATGTAGGGAGACCACAAGACAGTCCACTGCTTAGATGTTTCAGGTTTGAGGAGGAGGCGGACTGATTTTATGGAGAACTGACCGCTCGGAGTGGAACACCAGATCCAGGAATCCTTGGTTTCAGTAGTGGTCAGAAAAAGAGATAGAAGATGCCTGGGGCAATGCCTGAGAGCAGTCTGCAGCTGAATGCTCATCGGAAGCTATTTTCTTATTACCGTAGTTAATGGAGAGATATAAAGATGAGAATATATATATATATATATATATATATATATATATGGTTTTTCTTGATTTGGAGATGGCGTATGATCAAGTACTGAGAGAATTGATTTAGTGGACATTGAGAAAGAAAGGAGTCTCTCAAGGGTATGTTGACTTGGTTCAGGATACTTATGAAGGTGCTACTACTAGTGTGAGAACTATTGCTAGAGAGACTTGTAAATTTCTAGTCACTATAGATTTGCATCAAGGTTTGTGCTAAGTTCGTATCTCTTTGCTCTAGCTATGGATAAAGTAACGAAACAATGGCATGATGATATCTCTTGGTGTATGCTATTTGCAGATGATAGTCTTAATTGATGAGAGTATTGATGGTTTAAATGTTAAGTCAGAGAGTTGGACCGTGCCTTAGAGTCTAAAGTTTTTAAAATCAGTAGGAGCAAGTCAAAGTTTATACATTGTAATTATAGTATTGAGAGGGTATTATAGAAAAATATGATTCCAATTGATGCACAAAACATTCCTAAGGCTAGTAGCTTTCGGTATTTAGGGTTTATCATTCAAAAGAATAAAGAGATTTATGACGATATTGCATGCAGGATTAACGTAGGTTGGTCAAAATGGAGAAGTGCATCTTGAGTCCTTTGTGATCATCGTGTACCCGTGAAATTTAAAGGGAAGTTTTATAGAACGGCTGTGAGACCTGCTTTGGTATGTTACCGAGTGTTAAACAGTACGAAAGGAACATATTAACAAAATGTGTATAACAGAGATGAGGATGTTGAGATGAATGTGTGGTAAAACTAAGAAAGATAAAATTAGGAATGAATGCTTCGGTGAGGATTTAGGGATAGCTCCAATCATGAAATTCCGGATTGGATCAGGGTCGGGGATTAGACCCCACCGATCTCAATCCGACCGGAATAGGCTAGATCGGCCATGGCCGATCCCGATCTAGCTAGAATCGACTGCCAGAATCGGCCACTCCGACCGATTTTGCATTCCATGACTCCAATTGATAGTAAAATGAAAGAAAATAAACTTAGGAAGTTTGGACACATGCGCCATCACCCTAACTCGGCGCCGGTTAAAAGATGAGATCAAATCTTAGTGGATGCTAGTAAAAGAGCTCGGAGAAGACTTAAAATGAGATGGCGTGATGTTATTAGGAAAGAGATTGGCTTCTTGTGTTTAAACATGAATACATCACTTGATAGAAATCTTTGGCGGAATAGGATTCGCATAGCCGACCCCAGATAATGGGATAATGCTCTTATGATGATGATCTAAGAGAATATTTTCCTGAATAATTTGGAATAAGTTGTATGAGATAATTTGGAATTGTCAATTTGATCCGAGACATTGTCAATAAAGAAAGTAGGTCAATTTCATTTTAATGTCCGGACAGAGGAAAACCTAAAAAGACAATGTCAAAAATGATAAGGGAAGATTTAGTTTTAGATGAAGCTACATTCTGCAGAAACCTTTGGAGTACATGGTATGGCCTACAGGAAAAAAATTATAAACAATCTTCAAGCAATTTGGGAACACGTGCCATACGCAACCCCATTAGCTGTCATAAAGAAGCTCTTTGTGCGACAAAGAAGAGGTTGAGTCTTTGGTTTTGGCAGGCAGCTGGAAAATTTTGCTCACATCCCTACTATTTCCCAGAACTTAGCCAACTTCAAATTGATGTGACAAGATTTGATGCTGTGTCAATGAAAATGATTTATCTTTTCACAGTTGTCTCTGGAATATTATGTTAAAACGTCAGTATTAGCCTATGGACGCTATCTTACCAGGATTGGCATTGTAAATAGCTAGTCATGTGTCTGCTTTTCATGTTTATGCTAACACGTTATTGCTTAATATCCTTACTGCTGTATTCATAACATATACTTGTGCATAAGAGCTATCCTGCAAGCATGCAGTTGAGTATACCATTTCAGGCATCCAGAAAGTTGTGAATATCCTCTAGAATTGCATTTAGACCTTAGTAATGAATTATTGAATTCTCTAAGTAAAATACAAATCTACACAATATTATGGTCCACCTTACAGGAACTACTTTGTTTTTTAAATAGATGAGACTCTACCTGGGTAGAAAGCTGGATTTTGAACCTAGAACCTGTATAAAGCACCGGAAAAATGAGAATGACTACATAACAGTGGTAGAATTCTCCTCGACAAATCCATATGGTAAGGCCGTGGCCCTGTTCAACGTGGAGTCTGGCTGTGCCAAGGTATGAAGCTTTTTTTTTAACTCAATGAATTGTGCAGCCCCCACGATATAAGATGCTAAATAGCTTTTCATGATGAATAAGTAGGTCAACGAAGACTGGTTCTTGTTACCTGGGATGTTACTGGCATTTATAC
Source organism: Colocasia esculenta (assembly GCA_014218235.1). Taxonomy (NCBI): domain Eukaryota; kingdom Viridiplantae; phylum Streptophyta; class Magnoliopsida; order Alismatales; family Araceae; genus Colocasia; species Colocasia esculenta. The sequence goes on from CM024760.1 coordinate 177,823,199, forward strand.
TTTCAAACATGAAGAAGGAAGGCCATAACTTCTCCACTAGGACCACTACAAGCGTGGGGAATGTTGCAGAAGCTGTTGTGCCAAACAAGATAGCTGATGGATGCAATTCAGATAATCATGCATCTCACCCGTCCGTGAATTCTGATGTAGCTCAACCAGAGAAAGGCGGGGGCTGTGGCTCCGGCTGCAGTGGTGGCTGCGGAAATGCTGTACATGGCAGTCACCAGAAACTTCTGAGTGCTGGGTGTGGAGGATGTGGGAACATGGTGAAGGGTGCCAAGTGCGGTAGCGGGTGTGGTAGTGGCTGTGGTGGCGGCTGTGGGAACATGGTGAAGAGTGCCAAATGCGGTGGCGGCTGTGGTGGTGGCTGTGGCGGCGGCTGTGGTGGTGGCTGCGGGGACATGAAGAGTGCCAAGTGTGGTGGCAGTTGTGGCGGCGGCTGTGGGAACATGAAGAGTGCGAAGTGCGGTGGGTGCGGCGGTGGGTGCGGTGGCGGGTGTGGGGACAAGGCAACGAGTGGAAAGTAAGGTAGTGCATGTGACAGTGCAACGGGCAGGTGGTGGTGATGCCATGCTTCGAAGGCTTGATGCTGATGGTTGCTGCTGGATGTGTGGCCTGGTGTTCTTTCTATTGGTTGTGTCAACGGCTCCTCTTGATTTCGTGTGTTAAGGTTTTCTGTGTCAGGTTCTGGTCTCTGGCAATAGATACTGGAATAAGAGATCCAAACTGCTGCCTCCAATAATGAAAAGCATCTGTTATGCGTAGTAGCGTGGGTCTCAGATATAAGCCTCTTGTTTCCCATGAAAGAAGTTGTTTGAATTTATTCAGTTCGGTATTCTGCAAATCTTTCTTGTGTGTTTGGTATAATTTGGCCTCATCTACACTTGAAATGTGTAGAATTCAAGTTAGTTGAATATATATATATATATATATATATAATATGATTCTGCAAATCAGTTGAAACTAATATATACCAAACACTAGTATTGAAAAATCAGTCACCACCTGCACTACTTGAAATATTTATGGATCCGTTTGTCCCTTTTCTTCTTTTCACCACCTTAATGTCGGTTTCTAACTTTTGTTGTAGATCAATCTTAGATCCTCTGCTCCAGAAAGGTACTCCATATTGTACTCCAATCCGTTTCATTGGGGCAAGGGGCATGAGAATACGAAAAATGCTATGCTCCGGGATAGCGCGTGAAGAAGATGTGCTCCTCCATAGTGTACTATATGGAGTAGTGGAGGGGCACGGCCCCTAGTGCATTTAATATTTTTTTATTTTTTATTTTTACCCTCAAATAGTGTACACAAATATTTTTATAGTTTACATAAATATTTATCTTGTGCACATAAATATCTATGTAGTATACACAAATAGTATAAGAATGCACACAAATATATTTATTTGTGTGCATTCTTATATTATTTGTATGCACTATTGTGGTATTTATGTGCACTAAATAAGCATTTGTGTGTACTAGATAGATATTTATGTGTATTAAAAAGATATTTGTATGCACTGTTTTTTTTACCATCAAATAGTACACACAAATACCTATCTAGTACACACAAATATATTCTTATACTATTTATATGTACTATTATGATATTTATATGTACTAAATAAGTATTTGTATACATTATAAAAATATTTGTGTGTATGTTTGAGGATAAAAAATAAAAAATAAAATATATTAAATGTACTGGTGGCCGTGCCCTTCCATGTGCCGCGCGTCCTAACATTTCTCTAAGAATCTAGGACAGAAAACACCAGTAGTATTTAGAAGAAAGAGAAATGCGATTACTATTCCTCCGTCTTCTGCATCCCAACTTTCTGATCTCTTTTCCTCCGCTCCTCAGCCTCTGCCTGTTGTGGGGAAGAACGAGGGCCTGCCTCACGGTCGGCTACCATGCCGCACGAGGCCCAGATCCTCGCCTGTGTGTGAATGAGGATCTCAACACGTTGCAGCTGAAACAGTAGACCCTGCAAATGTCTGAGGACCACCCTCCACTCTGGCACGCGTTATATACGACCGCTGTGCCTGTTAATATTATTTGTCCGATATTAACTGCTGCAACTTACCGCCGTCTCTATGGCGGCTCTGTAGCCGGTGGGGAGCCATGTCCTAGACTTCCCTACCGCGACTGAAAAAAGAGAAAGTTCTCTCTCTCTCTCTCTCTCTCTCTCTCTCTCTCTCTCTCTCTCTCTCTCTCTCTCTCTCTCTCTCACAGACACTGAGGAACAATAACTGCACAAGTTGGAATATTTTGTGGAGTACCTTTCTGGCGTAAACTCTGAGATTTATTTGCTTCTGCATTAATTCAGACGGGCGCTATCACTGCAAGCAAAAATGGTTATTCAGAGGAAAGACCGTCTCTTTTTTTTTCCAGATTGAGTTCATACGTAGCCAGATATCGTAGGAGGGTTATCTCAGAATTTGAAGAACAGTTCCCCATAATTTCTTATAAAGCTTGATGATCACTTACTAACCACATTGCAAAAGATTAATCCCGTAGCGCGGAACGAAGTAATGCTGTAATAATAGACCAGGGTCGTCGGGCCAATTCGTGAAAGCAAAGGAGAATATAAATGGGGTTAAGAGAAGTACACTGCGTTCATGCATGACGAAAATGTTCTAATCACAACTAGCAGTTATATTCTAAATTTCTAATTGTAAACTTAATGGTACCCCAGGTGCAAAATTCTGTGCACCTTATAAACACCCAAAACTAGGGGAGGGAGAGAGAGAGAGAGAACGGTGCTGTTGCATTTTTGCGAATTAATATTTGTCTTTTAAACAGAAGTTAACTATAGTCATATATTTGCAACATTTTCGATTTATCAATGATATTTCTCATGATCTTTACTTTAATACGAATGACGAAAGCTATAACTTTTGCTGTAAGAATAGTTTATATATAAGCAAAATTAAGAAACACTTACGATTACTATTTTTCTTTATTATAGCTTACCAAAGCAAACGAACCAACTGCGATTGTCTTTTTCTTCTTTTAATTTCTTTTTGTCTTTTTAATTAGTGGAAATGGCAATCAAATTATAACCCTGCCATCTCTACCAATTCCAAATTTTTCACTCGAACTGCATCAGCATGATTGCCACAGATTAAGACAGATTCTGAAGACGGCTCTCTGTTTTTTTGACGGCCAGGAAACATCATATATATGTGGCCATCTTCTGTGTTACATGCATGCATGTGAAGATGCAGTTTAAGCCAAACGTACGCGCACGTACCCCACCCCAAGCAACGTGGCATGCATGCATGCAGATGAATATTATGTAGGATCAGCTGACGAATATAATGGAGGGGTCGCAGCAGCACTCGTCGATCAGGCAGCAACAGCAGAGGGCGGCGAGGCTGTTAGATTAATGCCACCGTTAATTATTTATTAATTAATGTATATATATATATATATCTTCACTCACACACACATGTATACACACGCACAGAGAGAGAGAGAGAGAGAGAGAGATCTAACCAGAGAGAGAGAAAGAGAGAGATTTTATAGTTACCAGCCTTGCAAGAAGCCGGACGACCGAGGAGGCGGTGGAGCTACGTACTGGGGCGGTGGCATGACGGGAGGACCGCCTTGGTAGTATCCTGTCTGGTAGTACCCTGTTCCTCACATGAATTGAACGCAAAACTAAGAACCAGCAACAGCAGTTTAATTAATTTGCCTAAATATTGGCTATATATCCTTGCGTAAATTAATTATTAATTACGGCATGCAATTAATAGCCGTCTGTACGTAGTACAGGACAGAAGCGGACAGGCAAAGTGCATGGTGAATTGGAATTTAATTATATATATATATCTGATATCAGATATGAATCAGAACAGAATAGACGAAGAGTAGAAACAATTAAGCAGCCCATCCAGGACCCCGGTTGGGTCGGTCGGTTAGAACTCTTGCTTAAAAGTAAGAGGTCCCGAGTTCGATTCTTGGGGGGGATTTATCTGATTTACATGCAATTCTCGAGGTGTGTAAATCCGAAGTTTTCCTGGTCAAGTGGGATAAGGGCAATACGGGTACACGGAAAGTAGGAGCTGTCAAGTCCTGACTTTGGGATTCACGAACACCAATCCCTGAGCCCACAAAACCACACGGGACGGGGTTTCCTCGTTACCAAAAAAAATTAAGCAGCCCATCAAGGAAGGGGACAGATCTTGCGCATTCCTTATCGTTGTAGTTATTACCTTTTTGTAGATAAAAAAAAATTCTTCGTTCTAAGCGTTTGAGGCAAACCCATCAAGGAAAACAAATGAACCCCATCCGTCACCAGATTGTTCCATCTCCTTCTTCGTAGAGAGGATATATATAGAGAGAGAGAAGAAATTAGATATATGTTCCTCTCAATACATGGACCGCGGCTCCATCAATATTAGATAGAGTTAATTTTGTGAGAAAGAATTTTTTTTCGCAAGTACATAAGTGATTCTACCTAAACTCTCTCAAATTAATAAAGTTCGATCCTCATATGTACGGAGAGAATCCAGATTAAAAATATATATGGGGGCTAACTGGCGCACGTACCTTGAGCGGGATAAGGGTAGCTGTACTGGTTTTGGTGGGGGTCCATCCTGCCAGAGGCGGAGGGGTAAGAGGTGGGAGACCAACCCCGATCCTACGAGCGTACGCAGGCACCAATTACTCTCTTTATCAGAACGAGAAGAGGTGGGGGGTCGGGAGGACGGATAGAACCAGCTACCTGTTTAGGAGCAGCGACAGCAGGGAAGAAGGAAACGAATGGACGAGGGGGAAGAGAAATGTGGTCGGCGGCTTTGCGGAGACGGCGAACAAATGAATGACGCAGCAACGACAACGATAGCCCCTGAATGGCGAGGATGGGGATGTCCATTTATGCACACTAGGAAAAAGGACAGGGTGTCGAGACAGAGGGAGAGAGAGATGATTCTAAGGGAGGAGGGTTGTGGGATGCCTATGTTTGGAGAGAGAGAGAGAGAGAGAGAGAGAGAGAGAGAGAGAGAGAGAGTTGTGGGATGCCTATGTTTGGGGAGGATCGATATTCGATAGTAGTCATAGCACTCCATGCAAAGAAACGTAAAGAGAAGAAATACTTGAAGGTGTGTCACCAAGTCACCAACCCTTAGGGGAAGGCAAGCATGTAAATTAAGTTACTACATTATGGGCATGGATGCGTGGGTGGAGACTAAAAATAGGCCGGATATAAGGCAACGTTTGACAATGCATTTTACAATTTTTTTTTAAATCTAAATGTTTTTTAAAACTCTCTCTTTTTTACTTTTCCAACTCCAAATTCAAAGTTACGTTAAGACCATCCATCTCTCTCTCTCTCTCTCTCTCTCTCTCTCTCTCTCTCTCTCTCTCTCTCGTAATGAAAAATTCCTGCTCTATGTGACTTAACAAATTCATCAGAGAGTGGTTTTTCGCAGATGCACCTTAAAATCAAGACTTAATCATCTCTAATTTACAATATATTCGTATTACTCATGTCTCCTTAAATCTAAAAAATTTCAGATATATATCTCTTTAAGATTAAGTGTAAAGATAATAAAGTTCGAACTCAAGATCTCTCTCTTAAGACCTTGATCATTTGATCCACTTGGATCTTCTCTCTCCTCTTTTTAAAAAATTAGTTTTTATATTTGACAATAAAAGTGGGAAAAAAATTAAGAAACCACTAATTGATCAAATCCAAAATGATCACATTTGTCAATCTGGTTGCCAAACGTTGGAGAAGATAAACATATAGGAGGAACAGCGCATGGTGGATCGAACTTACGCGGTTACTCCTCGTCGCTAGCTAGCTGTCCCGGAGAGTGGGTTCTGCCCTTTTATTTCCTGAGAAAAATTTAGTGCACTTTTGTATTGCACTTTAAGTATAATATGACTAGATAATAGTTCATGTGGCATCCAACAATTAGACTGTCACTTTATCACTCCTCATGTAAGAGGTGTCACATGGACCATTATCTAGTCATATTGTACTTAAAGTACAATACAAAAGTACACTAAGCCTTTCTCTTATTTCCTTGATTCCTTAGTGATGGGAGTTGAGGACAAGTATATATATATATATATATATATATATATATATATATATATATATATATATATATATATATATATATATATATATATATATACCGGCTCTTTTATTTCTTATTTACGTTTGAGGTTAGTACTGATAAGTGATAAATTAATCTCGATTCGCTTTCACCTGCCATGCATGCGTCTTAATTTATTCTCTCTTTCCACTGCCTTTTCCTTTGAAGTTTCTTTAATTTTCCCTTCAACAAATTAACTTGTAGAGGAAACCTCTTAATTAATTATCATGAGACCCTACGCCAATTCCTCCCTTGTTAAAGTGCCACTTGTGCGGCCAGCATGTACATTTCCTTTTTTTTCTTTATAACGTGCCAGCATGCACATCATGACGTCACATCGTCTAACTCTGTTAATTCTTTTCATATATGTCGATTGCAATATCCTTCTTTTGTTTATAATTATTAGTAAAGTTGCAATATCGTGGAACATAGAATTAAGAAAAGTCACATGATGATCCATACCAAAAAAAAAAATGCTCATGTAATTACCATAAGGAAAATATTTATTATATTTATGGATTATATTTTTAAGTGCATGCACTTTTCATTTTTACATTGCCTTTGTCACCACAAGAATATTAGTGTAGAAGAACGACCGTGTTAAGGCCATCTGCCGCCGTCACTCTAGATTTTGTAAAAACATGTTTGGATAGATCGAGAGTAGAATCAGGATATATTATCTTCAAAATATCTTCGATTTATTTTAATATCAAATAGCTTTTATGATAGTAGAAAATCTGTATATTCTGTTTGCTATATATGATAAATATATCTTTTATTTTTTTATTCTTATCAGTCGAATTTTCTATCTGATAGCTTCTATATATATAATTATATACTGCCTGATTGTTCATCGTGGCATTCAAGCAAAATGAGAAAGAATTAAATATGCTCATACACTATCGGTTTTGAATCCAAAGTGATAGAAATAACAAGTATGATAATTAACAGAGATGTACTCCCGTTATTTCGTGTCTAGAATAGTAGAATTAAAGATTGTCTTTTGATGCAGCATCAATATTTCATCACATACTTCAACAATTAATGTTCAAAGATTGGCCTAGCTGTTGGGGTTGAAGGGGGTTGGGAGAAACACTAAGATATATAGGGAACTCTACGATTGATAAAAAGGATATATAAGTGTTGTGTTTTGAGTGGGGTCTTTACTCTCACGTGGAAAAATATAAAGAAGGAGGAGGACTTTATAAGCTCATGAAGTATATCCATAAGACTATATTTTATAGACAACAGTGTGCTAGACCCATCACATGCACACATCGAGTCTGGTGAGGTTGGGCGGATGCGTCGTGTGTGATGTTGCGGGTGGCCTTCCTTGCTCTACGCATCTTTTTGTTCTTCCTTTTTATTTTTTGCCATTTCGTGGAGAGCTTGGACCTATTTTGGGCTGGTTCATTGAATTGGTCTATTGCTTTGGCATTTGCAAGTATGAGAGCACTTAATATGGTGATTAGAGCTTCCTAATCACAGTTATGTATATAGAAAATGCCCTTTTGATCACCCTCCTATGGTGAACTACTCGCAACGCCTGCTCTCTCTCTCCTTCCTTCGTCCTCCTATTGCGACCACGGTCTGCCATCATCGCCTTCTTAGCTTCGTGTTGCCGCAATCCCTTCGCCACTCACTGCACACCATCGTGGACCGTCTCCTTGTGTGTTGTTGTTCTCGCTAACTGTTCGTCGATGTTCATGCACACAGACGTCGTTCTTTGCCTGTGTCCTTGAGCGTCTCTTCCTGTGGTGTTTGGTGTATGCTCTTCTACCTTTGTATTTTTTTGTATAGAAGAGGATTAGGCTACTTACATAGTAAGTTTTCCGATGTTCTTGAGAGTGTGCTTTACAATATTGTTATGGTAGTCGTATCCTAAGGAAAGACCGCCATATCTATCGCACCATTCTAGTAGAGGAGATATCTTTTCTAAGGAGAGTCTCTGTGAGCCGTCTCTACAGTATTTCTATAATTCATATTAATTATATATTCAACATGTTTAATTAATTAGTTCTGTGATTATGCTCATATTTGTTGGTTTTTGGTCGTTTTTGACCGGATCAAACCCGTATGAATATTTACTATGGTTTGCGAGGGTTGGGGAACGGGGCGGTGTACACATGCAGCATAGAAGAACTACTAATGAAGGAAACATCGATGCATGTGAATTGTTGACTTTATATTTACACATTCCATAGTTGATGAGCAATACGTAGAATGAAAAGTTAAGATGCACGGTCGTATATGGTTGTAAGCAGCAGTTTATGCTGCCAACTTTGGTGGGTACTGACGAAGATCTCCTCGTGGAACCGGAGAGGAGATTGTGGGCAAATGGGGCATGAGGCATGGATGTGGCATGGAGAAGATGTGAGAGTAATGTAGATAGTGACTTTGAGTTATGCACTCATGATTATTAATTTGTGATTATGGCCATGCAATCTTATGGCTCGACTCACGAGGATTCCTTTTTTTTTTGCCATGAACAATACTATTAATATTACTGTAGACAATATTTAAGAGTAATCATATGGAAAGACGCGTACTAAGTTTTTGTTTACGAGGGTCAGGACCGACATCTGAGGCCGGCCCATGACTTGGGGAGGACCGCCATGTGATATTTCTGGGTCAGCTTTTTTTCTGGGGGCCCAAACGATCGATCGGGACCAAATTTAAGGTATGAGTCGCATGCATGGGCCGGACCACGACTGGACCTTATGCCCCAGCTCCTTAGTCCCATATTGGGAGTAGGAAACCGTGTCTTACTCGACTGAACAAGGTCGATCCTTGTAGTGGGCTCTCTCTCTCTCTCTCTCTCTCCAGAATCCTTTTTCTTAGAGGTGCATGCATAATCTTCAGCTTGCATGCTGTCCGTTATCCTTAATTTAAATAACATCTTTGAGTTAAGCATAAGAAAGGGGGTTTTCCATCTAGCTCTTGATAGGTCAGCTGTCTGGTGACCCCGCGGCCGGAAAAAGCCCCGGTCGATCGACGTCAGCCTGAGCAGCACTTGCTGAATTTTAAACATTGAAAAATGTTCACAGATAGCTTGATGTCTGCTGCGACCACAGTATATATGTGTATGAGTTTAGAAGGAAGCAGCAAATTAACAGGTAGCCAAGGAGTAGATGGAAATCAAATGATCAAACCAGATCTAGTGGAGTAAGAGCTAGGGTTTGGATTGCCCGCCCATTGCATTGCTTCCCTAGCTCTCCCATCGGGCGGTGAGGCAGAGACCGAAGGCATGCACTGCGGTGCATTGATCCGTAGACATATGGCCCATGCATCTAGCACTTAGCGCACTAGGCATATCATCATTGTGCTCCCCACTACGTTAAGAATAAGGCCGTCTGCATGCGGCACCCACGTCGGTCGATCGGATGCCCAACCCACCGGACCGGCCCCACGTACGGGATCCATCTCCCTCTCCCCCCATAATGTGCATAGCATACGTAAACCAGAGGTGCGTTTCTCGTCGTGAAGCATCAACTTTCAGAAGCATAAAAAAGCAAGGGGTGATCAGGGGGCGGCTATATATGATGTGTTAAAGTGGTGCGCCTTATCCTGGAAGACTTCCCTTTTCTTTATATATGACTAGGACTTCCACCGAGAGAGTGATATGCCACTAGCTGGCTAGCTTATAATTTGGTCCCTCGCCTCTTCCGTATATATATTGTGTGTGTGGAACGATAGATAGAACTCGATCGATCAGGTAGCGAGGAAAATCTTCTGCACTGTCCCCCCACCACCCCTAAGTTGCAGCGGGGGGGCTCATGCATTCCCACATGCCGTACCCCAAAATACGGGCGGCGCACCCAACACACGCACTACCTAGCTCATGTCCTGATGACCAAATACAAGCAGCAGCATGACGCAACGTGCACAGCCCCGGCCCACATGCAACACCATCGAATGGCATGTTAGCACTGGACAGGGAGGAGAACGCGCCATCCAATTACCACCACGCCCACCCCCCCGCGCACACACACTGCTAGACTTCTGCGGCGAGCTAGCTTAATTTGGGCAGTCGTACGTCTGGTTTCTAGCGTGCGGTGCCGCCTCGTGGCTCGCCCACTGATCGAGTAGGTATATATTACACGCAGTGGCGGAAATGGTGCCCTTACCATGGGTGGTGGGGATCGAGGAGGATATTGTACGAACTGATCAGCCTGCAGAGATATATATCATTCAGCCGTGAACCTTGCAAGAGGCAAGGTCTGTACCGGCACTACGAGAGATCAACACGGTTCTTTTTACTTTACTCTTAATTGAGCAGCTCGTTCAATTGGCATTGCGTTTAATTAGTACCGAACGTAAATCGCGTCGCTGATCCCTCGTGTTCGTTTGGAGTGCAGCGACGTGCCTAACTGTAGTGAGAGAGAGAGATATCGTCTCGCACAATGTCCTAATATTAATATATATGCGTACGTACTCGTGCGAGTACGGATGTTAAGATGTGTAACCATCATCTTCAGAAGAGAAGCTTATACATATGACTTGGGACTCATCTACGGTTCCCTTCACACCAACGTAACATCGTTGGCGCCTTAATTTGCCCCCTGGATCCAGATCAGAGTCAAATGATCGTGACAAAAGGAGGGAAAAGGCCAGGCCCTGCCAGACTCTAGCTAGAGTAGACTAATACCAGAAAGATTTGGAAGGTAGGCAGGTGCTGTCGCTTTACGGAAAGCATGATCGATCAGACATGGAGGGGGGGGGGGGGGGGAGGAAATTTTAAAAAAAGAGAGGAAATATTCGTTATGCTGGATCCTTAGTTTTGGGCTACAACAGTTAATGTTGTTGATGCACGTCATCAAGGGCATGCAGCTGTTTTGAGTAGTGCAACAAGCGAGCAAGCTAGTTAAGTAAGAAAATGAAAGGAAAGATGATGAAGATTGTGAAGGAGACAGGCTCCCGTCTCAGATAGACGGGTGGTGTGGGTGGACCCCATCCCACCTATGTATACGGTAGATTCTACTCTATTTATGGTCTAATTAGTTGTTTGAGGTGTAATACAACTCTTCACAAAATGTAACATTATTAATGTTCGTTAAAATCTAATAAAAATTTAATTATTTGTTCTACTTATTCATCTATTTATTCTATTTATAAATAAATCAAATCGATAAACAAGTAAAATAATTAGAGGAATAAGTAGAACAAATATATAGATAAATAGAACAAAATTATTTATTCTACTTATATACTTATTTATTCTACTAATATATTTATTTGTTCCACTTATTTATATATTTGATTTATTTTATAAGTGAAATAAATAAATGAATAAATAAAATAAATAATTAAATAAGTAGAATAAAGTAAATTTATTCTACTTAATTATCTATTTATTTTACTTATATATTTTATTAGATTATGATACATATTAAATACTATTTTCTATTAAAAAAATTATGTTGTATCTCAAATGACTAATCAAAAATCATCCGACACACACTTTTAAGTTTTAACTGAATATTTAGTTATTACTCTTATGAAAATGGGAACAAATTAAGATGCGTCGCAAGGTGTCTCGGCCCGCACGTCGCCGTCGGGCACATCGTTGTTGTTGACGTATTGAGAGGGAGGTGGATGCCAACGATACGTCAAAAAGATGGATGAGAAAGAGGAGGTGCGCGATGGTACCCGCTAGAGTACTAGATGCGGGTACGAAACTCTCTTGTTCCTAAGCTCGTCTTTTCCCCGCTAAATGAAGGAAGGCGGTACGAAGCTTCCTAATTTCCCCCCTCCCGCCACCCTGTTTATTAATTATTTCGTGGGCCCCGCTCATCTCTAAACGTACGAGCATGGCTGCCGGCCAGTCAGTCAGCGGCAAACAAAAACAGAGGCATACAAGAGAGATGAGAGAGAGAGAGAGAGAGAGAGAGATCAGATTTGTAATGGTTTTTTTTTTTTGAGTTGCATCGTTTGGTAATCAGTTGTAACCTTCCCTTTTTTTCAAAATCAAATTTTTAGGACAAAAAATAATCAAGATCTATTTATGGGCACAAAAACTTATACTTTATTATTTCAATTTTTTTCTCTGTTTTTTTTTCACTTGGAATAGGAGGAGAAAAAATAACATGATTAAATAATTAGAATTTCTTTTTCCACATTGTCATCAAACGATGTTTTAATACATATCCTGATCCAAAGGGGATTGGGAGGCGGAGGCCCTCCTTCATGTGGCACATCCGCATCTCATCCCACATCAAAATATACTGTGAGATTTTTTTCTTTTTTATTACACTCTCCACCCTCTTTCAATTTTCTTTTACGAAGTAGACTTTTGAGCGATAAATAATAATAGAGTGAATTCTATCTCGAGATTGATTTTTTACTTCCATGATTCCCAACACTCAACGTTAGATCTCAAAGTCAAATCATTTAGGTCCTTGCAGAGTTTTTGAACCGACTTCATCATATATGATTTCACCATTAATATATTACATTTGATAAACAAAATTTATTAGTTATATTTATCAAGTTAACTGACCAATCAAAATTTAAAAAAAAATACTATTAAGACATATATATATATATGAGAAATGGTCAAATAGGGCTGAACAGATGAAAATGATCTTATCCCACACCAAAGGAAGAGGAATTAAAAATATAAATGTATTAAAAATCACTGTATTTTTAATGTATATATTTAGGTGGATTTGATAACTAAATAAAGAGACTCATCCCCCCCCCCCCCCCACTTAGCATGGTTGATAAGATTTAATCTATTTTGATGATAAATTTTAATAATAATTTTTATACACGGATAAATTAGTACTAAGAGGAGAGATAGATACCTCACCCATCGATTGTAGATATTGCTAAAGTTGAAAATATATTCATGTGTGGAGTAAAATTATTTTCTGAAACATTTGATAAAAATATAGAAGATCATGATGTTGACCATTGCTTATGACATCTGAGTCTTCGGCTTCAAATTATTCTTCTATATATATATATATATATATATATATATATATATATATATATATATATATATATATTAATATTATAATTCTCAGTTTTGGGGCTGCCACGTGACAACACTAGGACAAATTTATTCCCGCCAAAACTCACAAATATATCTCCTACCTCACTCTTTTAATGCACCTATTTTAATAAGGCAAGTCTCTCACCTAAAGTTGTGAAGAAACTTTCTAAACTCGACATGTTTAATCTTGCACAATTTTTTTTAAAAAATTACAGTTTTATACCACTAAAAAATGACTACCCATTATAATTTTTAAAATCTTACTAAATCTTCCAAAGCAAGTCTAAAAATACCAATGGTAAGATAATTACTTATAGCTTTATACCACTAAGAAATGACTATCTGTAATAATTTCATATCACTTTAAAAAATTTTAAATTTTACTAATATATATATATATATTAAGATATATTTAAATCTAAAAATTTTCCGTGCATCGCACGGGTAGTTATCTAGTATATATATATTCTTCAGATCAGTCATCTACGGAATTTTAAAAATTATTTTTTTCTGTGAATTAATCTTTTATTTTAAATTTATATTTCTTGTGATGGTCATGAAACTTAGCCTAAGCCACCGGATTGTACGTAATTGTTGCCTACTATTTTATTCCATTAATAAAACGGGCAGGTTCACGACCTTTGAAAAAAAAAAAAACGAAATAGACATGAATCCTGCCCAATTATCTAAGTGAATCATGGTGTACGTGTTCTACTTTCTACGTACTTTTGACTTACGTGACTGTGTCAAACTTCCCCAGCCTCCTATTCCCAAGCTAAGCCCCCACCACCCACGCCCCCCCTGTTCTTTTGTGTCATCATTTGTGGTAGTAAATTAGAAGTTAGGTAGCGAAGCCCTTTTCATCCAACACGCCCTGCACGCGGCGGATCTTTTGAGAGAGAGAGAGAGAGAGCACAAGCAAAAGCAAAAATCTTGTCTGCCAATTAATAATGGCACTACGTTGTCTCCTCATTAATTTTGACCTATATATGGAACCACTTAAAAAGAACTTTTATATGAAGATTTTTATTAAAATATTTTTATTTTAATAAAATTTATTTAAATATACCTCAATAAAAATACTTATAAAACTATACTCATGAAATTACACAATTTGACCTCAAATTATACTATTAGTCTCAAGTATATTCTTTACTCTCAAATTACACTATTTTCTCTCAAGTTACACTATTTAACATCAGAATAAATAGTGTAACTTGTGGGAAAATAATGTAATTTAGATTAGAATAACATAACTTGGAGGTAAATAATATAACTAAGGTTAATAGTGTAATTTGGAGTCAAATTATGTTACCAATTGAGGTATAGTTTTTTAAAAAAATTTAACTATGATATATTTAAGTAAATATTTTTGACTTGGACATATTTGCAGGGTGCCGCGGTGACACAGTCGGCACGATACCAACAAGAAGAGGGGAATGGGGGTTAGCAGAGGGGGGAGGGGTGCTCAAAGGTCAGATGGGGGAACTCGGTGGAGGGGGGAGGGGTGTCCACACCGTTATCCACCTCTTCTTCTTCATCTACAATTGCTCCGCCGGAGATCTAGGTGCGAGGGGGTGGGGCGATGGCAGGAGGAGGAGACTCGTGAGGGGGTGGGGTTGATGGCAGGAGGAGGCGGCTCACGAGGGGGTGGGGGCAATGGTAGAGAGAGGGATGTCGCGCCGGGGGGAGGGGGCGGCGATGGCAGGAGGAGGCTAGCTAGGGGGTGGGGCAGAGACAGGGAAAGGGAGGTCGTGCAAAGGGGAGGGGGAGGGGGCGACGATGGTGGAGAGAGCACAAAGAGGGAGAAAGATTTTTTTGTGGGGGGGTGCAGTAAGGAGAGAGAAGAAAGAAGGAGTACGATGGCACTACTGGAGAGAGGGAGAGAGAGTCCGCACCGGTGGGGAAGATGGTGGAGAGGGTAGAGAAGAGAGAGAGAGACTTAGTAGGCGAGGGGAGGGAGTAAGCAAGGAGTGAAGGAGGGGGATTGTTACGGTAAGCATCATATCGTACTGTCCCATAAAAATTGTGGCACGGCCGCGTTAATCGGCACAACCAACCTTGCATATTGAATAAATGTTTCTTAAAATAAAATTATTTTAACAAAAATTTCTTTATATATTATCCTTTGAAATCTATTGATATTCCAAATACCGTCTCAAAATCTTCGTAATTCCTAAAAACTCTATGAAACCTACTTGGATTTATAAATTAATAACGTCCTAAAATTAGTTGCCATCTAAAAAATATATGGAAGAGAATATTCAATCTTGAAACTCTGATACCAACCTATAAGACTAAAATATTTTTTGAGAGAAAAAAATCACAAAGTATTATTTAAAATGCATTAAAAGTATATTCTTATTTCGGTCTCTCCTCTTTCCCCCATTCGACTCTGCTGCAAGCTGGCTGGTTTTATATGAAGTGGTACCTCGCCGCTACGAGGGGATGACGCTGGTCTTCCGCGCCCACTTGCCGGCCATGGATGCCGGAGACACCTCCTCCGCTGCCAGGGAAGAATTAATATATTTTTGCGGCTAATAAGTAAAAATCTCTAATTAAAAATTAATTCTCTCTTTTGTAGCTAGCTAGTACCGGAGAATGCAAAATGTTCCAATAAAAATAGTCTGCGGTGCATCTAACTTAGACATGCATCCGCACTCTATCCAAAGAACTAGTTTACCCATGTTCCTCGATGGAAGTCCCCAAAAGCTAAAAGGAATTCGAAATATATTTTCTTTAGCTATCATTTTATGCTTCAAACAGATCACGTCTCCTTGAATTATTTGCTTCAAGTACCCATCCGTACACACGTTTGACTATGTAAAATACGTACTCTACGTTTCACACACTATAATCTAGTCTGGGCACTTATCATAAGAAAAAAATGGTTTAGTAACATATTTTCTACACACAACTTTTAACGCATCGATATATTAAAATCAGGAACATTAATGAAGTCAGAAACATGAAAGCGTGTACAATTAAATGTTATGTCGGTCAGGCTGGTACCGCGATACAAGCGAGTCCCGATCTTCACATTTTCTCATTGGACAAGCTAATAATATATATATATATATATGAACAAACAAGAAAAAAAAATGTTGTAACTACAGAAGAAGCAAATCGATCCATACATGTCGGCCCGCGAGCCCAAGACTCAGGGGAGAGAGAACATGTCATTACATGTATGCACTTTGCGGTGTCCATATATCACACTACACTACTACAACTACGTAATGGCCGTGTGTGTCGTCGCGCACGAGAGGGCGGCAGACGGCGGTGCCGGAGCCGGCGAAGACAGCCCCTCCACAGTGGCCAGCTTGTCCACCTGATCAGGAGGCGGGGGCTCGTCGGAGGCGCGGGGAGGGGCGGCGAAGGAAGGCAGATGATCACAAGGGCAAGGCCAGGCCATGAATTTGGGGATGCGGTCGCCGGGCATTATGACCGGCAAGCTTTCGCTCGTCTCCTGCTTCGCATACTGCCAGATGCAGGAAGGTGGAAATTAAGCAGAGCAGAGTAATATTTAGCGCGCGCACACACACACACACACACACATATATATATATATGGAGAGAGAGAGAGAGAGCCAGGGGGGGTGGGGAGGCGCACCTGATCCGTTAGGCTGGACTTGGAAGGCGGTATACCAGCTGCAGGGTCGACACCGCCGTCGCCGCCGCCGTTCTCCTCGTCGGCCGGCTCGCCCTCGCCGAGCCCCAGTGCCCGACGTCGCAGAGCCTGGATCTTGTCCCAGTGGTAGCAGCAGGAGAGCACCCCGCTGAGGCAGAATATGACGAGGAGCAGAAGCGCCGTGCCCAACGGGAAGCCCAGCATCGGGCGCGAGGACGAGGACGTTGGCGCCGTCTCGTAGCTCGGCGGCATGAACTGGTGCTGCTGCTGCGGCGGCGGCGGCGGCTGTTGATGCGCGGCGCCCATCATCGCTCCTGCCGCCACCGATCTCCCTCCACCACCAGCGGCTCCCTCCCAGCCCTCTGCCTCGCGTATGAATATTCCTCGTCCCCCTCCCCCACCTCCTGCAGCAGCAGATGATCAGCTGGCTGAACCCCTCTGCACCTCCTCCCCCTCGTCTCATGTGAGTGGCCGACGATCGAGCTCTCTCCCTCCCTCCTTCTAAATATTCGCCGCTTAATTAGTAGTGGCGGTGTTCGCGCGACGATGGGAAGGCGCTATATATCTAGCTACTTCCCTCCTGCAGCTAGCCCCAACGCGGGGGACGGACGACGTATGTCTATAATACGATCTGGAGATATGTATATATTGCTTGCTGCAACATCCTCCCTGGAGCTGGACCTCCTATTTATATCACTTGCGAGAGGCGGGGAAGGGTGTGGACGCCATCGATTTCTTAAAAGGAAGGGATTCGATTCCCCCATACGTGATAATAACTTCAATCGGGATTGGGTTAATAATGGGAAAGTTAGCTAGCTAGATAGCCATGTGTGTGCGCGCGTCTGCAGGGGTGGCCGGTGGGGTGGGGGCGGACGCTAGCTATGAAGTACAAACCACCCCCCCCCCCCCCGACCGACCGAAGCTGGGGTACAAGTAGTAACGTGAGGTGTGGGGGGGAAGTGAAAGGGGAGAGTGGGCAGGCCAGGGATCGAGTTCCATCAGACTATGGCGATGGCCATGGCAACCCTGGGGAGAGAGAGAGAGAAACCCCACCCACCCACTGCACGCCACTCGCAGTCCACTCAGAGGCGACAGCAGCAGGTGCGGGCCGTGGAGGGGGAGGAAAGCAAAATTGCGTCTATCCCTCCCATGTACGCACCCACATCGACCTCAAGGACGCACGGTCCTCATCCGTACGGCCTCCGTGGTCCCTTTTGTCACGACTTCCCCGCCGCTGCTGACGAAGACTTCCCAAGTAGTGGCACCACACTCGGTGTGGGATAACTATTAAACAATATGAAAAGTGGGATTGGGGCCGAGGTCTGGAAGACCACTCTCTTATATATATATATATATATATATATATATATATATATATATATATATATAGAGAGAGAGAGAGAGAGTGATGCTGCGATACGGCGGTGCGGCACCGTCTTATCGCAGCCAGCATCGTGGGATCTCAATCCAACGGTGCGTTTAAAAAAAAAAAATGGGTTGTGCCGTTTCACGCGCCTATGGCGCGCGAAATGCATGGCCCGCGTGGGAACGGCTCCCGCTTGGATACGGCATGCGGCCCTGTCGTATCCAAGCCCCCCTCTATATATATATATATATATATATATATATATATATATATATATATATATATATATATATATATTTTTTAAAAAAAAATAAATATATTACTATATAATTTTCTAAAAAATTTAAGAACATAAAAATATCTCCTAAAAATAGAGATTGATTAATAATTCTCCCTATAATTCATTATGACTCACGAAGAGAGGTGATATTTTCACCTTGGTTGGTCGGGTCCTGCACGGAACAAGATTCCCAGACTGATCACACACACCTCGCTCGACCTCACATCAGATTTGAGTTTAAGACAAGAAGGTCAGGTGGGCGTCCGTCTTTCGGATATATATGAACACATTAATCCTTATAATATGATCTTAAGTCTAAATAAATTCCAGCCCAAGAGTGTAAGTCCTCCTAAACTTCACATCTGGAAGAGAAAAATGTCAAGCGTTTTAAAAGTGATTTTTTAATGCAAATCTATACAGTGTATGTATCTACCAAGGTAAAATCACTTGCTGCCTCGGGTTCCTTGTACGAGTAAACATAAAGCTTAGACTCCCACTTTTGACCTGCTAGCGCTATATGTTCAAATGCTTAAGACGTCCTCCAAGACAACACAAATCTGCTAGACTGCATCTACGACTTTGCACTTCCTCTTTCTCCTGTCCGTGTACTACTTGCAGAAGCTGATCTGGAGTGTGTGTAATTTTCCAGGATTAGAAGAGAGACAGTTTTGATAGTGAATTCTGTGTGTATCCCCACGTAAAGTCCAATATATCTCAAGAGAAAAATATGTACCATCCTTCTGTGTCTTATAATAAAAGTGGTGTAGTTGGTTAAAAGAGAGAGAAAATTTTTTATCAAATTCTTAATTAATAAAAAAAAATTTCAAACAATCCACGTTATTTTTATTACCCTCTATATCTTCCTCACCCCAATAATGAAGAAAACTTTTCAGACTTACTGCCTCTATAATAGACTAGTTCATTCCAATGTCTGCCTATGTCCTAAGGCTCCATCCTATGCCTTTGGACGTTGGGTGGTGTGAGTTTTAGAGACAAGATCCAGGCAAGTTTGATTGGAGGAATAGATAGATCATTAGTATTATTCGATATTATTACTAGTGTTTGATTATACTCTTATCAATTTTGATACCGATATTCAACCGTGAAGCTGCAATAGAGCGAAAACAGTACGTAGGCGACAACTGCTGGTAAGAAAATGGGCTTACACCAATTCTTATTCAAAGTGAGAAAAACGCTGGCCAAATTGTGGCATAATACTAATGCACAGAAGGGCACCCTTAATGAAGTTGCAAGAGCCAGATCAATACATAGACAGCTATGGGTAACAGAAATGAGCTTACGCCAATTGTTATCTTGAATCCCGATCAAAATCCCCATAGAGTTGCCCCCACAAATAACAATACGTAGAGACTGTCATTAGAAAGAAAAAAGGATATACCTTGAAATTCAAAATCAGTAAAAGTAAATGGACAAATATTTCTAGACTATTACAAGTAATGGAAGTGGATATTACAGGCATCACGGCAGATGTGATCAAATGTACACAAGGTAAATTGCAATGCATCATGGAAGGTTGCTGGGCAATGTTGAAAGGAGCATGATAGATCTGGCATTCAGTAGCTCATATACGGGTCCAAGTACTAGTACTCACTGCCAAAAACTAATTTTAAAAGAATGATTAATTGAGATTTGGAGACATCTTTCCTGCTGGCAATGCAGACAAATCTGCCGGGGATTGGATGTAGCCACAACTTAGCTGCTAAAGTAGCAGAAAATCAGCAAAACTGGCATCCCATCTGTCACAAGTTCGATGATCTATGAGAGAGGGAAGCAATTTTTATGAAAACAGACCAAAAGTTGACATGCACCAGAGTTCAGAGACAATAGTCGTAGGAAATGTTCATCTTTCGCATTTTCAATGCATCGGTGAGCTCGGAAATAGAGGTAAGAAGTGACCAGGAGTTTATGGATGTTTTTGATAGATCAATTAACGGGATAACAGGACAATTGAACAGGAAGGATTACAACCAACAAGAAGTACTTTACAGGCTTTCACTTTATGTGCCTTGTTTCACAATGTTTTATCATCCACAATATCACAAACCCTGCTGGTGTGTCCCAGGACAACCAGGAATTAAAATAAGTGTGATAAAGCATGAATCTGATTTTACGTCAATGCTTTCAGTTAAAGCTAAAATGAAGACAAAAATGTCAGAATTAAAGGAAGAATTGACATGTCATTTAAGGGAAGGAGTTTTCCCATAAACTAGCCTTTACTTTCCTGCTGTACTTTGGGTCGCATGTGTCATCTTCCCTTGTTAAAGCAGTTCTTGGCCAATTAAACCTTTGATGAATCTAAAACCTCTTAGTTCATTTACCAACTATTATAAACGGTGTTAGATTTATCTTAGCAGTTGTTTACACTTTTGATTTAAAACATTCAGAACCAAATAACAGGATAATCAGCATTTTACTGAATTCCACTAAATGATAATTCATGACCTCAACATTGTTTTTGATGAAGGCAGAGACTTGATCTTAGACTAGGAAACCATAAGATGGTATTGGAAATGGCTGGTTGATGTCTGAAGTTTGGACCAAACAAAAGAGTGAGATCATTGGAGATCCCAGTCTCAAAGAAGGCTATCCCTGTTCTGGTGTTCCCTCAAAGAGATCCAGACAATATGAAGTGAAGTTTGATTCAAGGTGTGCAAAATCAGATTGGATCAGCCTTAATCAGTTGATCCAATTGGAAATTTCACAAAACGATAAGATCCTGATCTGGCCATCCTCAAGTTTGAACAAGGATCAGCGGGATCGGTTAAGATCAGCCTTGAACGCTGGGAATAGGTTGATCCCCGGTTGCATATTTGCTGTTTGAAATTCAAACTAGCCATTGAAGACAAAGGCTCCTTTGTCTCCAGTGGACGGTTTGGGGGGAATTTTTTATGTTTTTGTGTTGGGGGAGGATTTTGAGGAGTTTCTCTCACTCGCACTCACAACACTCTAGTATGCCCCTCTCTCCATAGCTATGTAGTCAAAGTCGTGAGGTGAGCCTCAAAGGCTTAGGCGATGGCCTAGGTGTTTGAGGCTATTTATTATTAAAATAATACATATATTTCAAAAACATTTAAATATCACAAAATTCTTGATGAAAACAAATATAATTTACAAAACTGAGTTCCTATGGGCAAAATTATTGTATGACTAATTAAATCCATTCGTTTACAAACTAAATTGCAAACAACTAAAAGAATGCACGCATGCAAGCAAATATGAAATGAAAGGGGAACTGAGGACCCTCTGTGTGAGTGAGAGAGGGAGAGGAGGGCGGCGAACCCCCCCCCCCCCCCCCCCCTGTGTGTGTGTATGTGAGATGTGAGAGAGACAGTGAGAGGAAGGGGGGACAATCCCCCCCCCCCCTGGTGTGACAGAAAGAGAGGGAGAGGTGGGGGTGGGGGGGTCTGTGCCCCTTTGTGTGTGAGTGACAGTGAGAGGGGGGGTCCAAGCCCCCATGTGTGTGTATGAGTGACAGAAAGGGAGGGGGGCCGACCACCCTGTGTAGAGAGAGAGAACAGAGAGGGGGGGGGGAGAACAGAGGAGGCCAGAGGGAGAGTGGAGGGAGAGTACCTTGGCTCGCCAGAGGTCCTGCCGCTCGCAAGATGTGGCCATTGCTCGCCAGAGCTCATCATCGCTGCCGGGCTAAGTTGCTGCTGTTGTCACCAGGTTGGGGGATACAAGAGAGGGGACTAAGTTTGGGATTGGGGGGTTTAAAAGGGGGGCCAGTCTGGTCTGGTTCAAGGCCTGTCCAGTCCGGTTCCAGTGGGAAGAGGCACCCAATGCAGACCGAGTTACCCGAAAAATGACTTCGGAAGCGACCAAAGCAATGTCTCAACGCTCCTGGCCAATAGGCAGCATCGTTTCACCTCGTCGCTGAGGCGATTGCCTCGGCCACTTTCAATAGCATAGCTCCAAAGGAGTCTCTTTCTCTCCCTAGGACCACTTTATCTCTCTTCCAATTTTAGACCTTAATATGACTACCTACATCTAGTGAACTCTTTCAATGTATACCTTCAATGAACAAAAGGTAACATATGAATGTGTCAAAAATATCATGTAAAGTCATGTTTATCAATATGCAAAATTGTATTTCATATTTTTCATATTTTTTTGGATTTCATGAATTTTTAGGGGTTTACAATGCTGGCGTGATCCAGCCAGGATTGGTTGGGATTGGCTGATCTGGCTTTCCGAGATCAGTTTGGACCAGCTAATTTGAGATCGATCCCCAATCCTTCCCTGGTTTGACTTGAACCAGCTTTATGATTTTTCAATCATACAAGTACTTGCAAATGATGCTTTGAGAGCATATGACTCACTATTGAAAACATCGTCATGAAGTACGATAGTGTCTCTTGATTCAGGAGCTGCTGACTGAACTCTTTTGCATATTTGTCATGCTACAAATGCTACAGAACATTATAAGAATGACATTCATACCATTTCGCTAGTGTGAAAAAAATATAATTGTTCTTGGTCCACAAGTTTTGACTGAGATCTTCTGTGTCATTTGAGTCTTTCTGTATATTTGATGTGTTATGAATCCTACAAGATCATGAAGGTACAAGATGATTTGATATCCATGTAGCAGTTGAGCCAAAACTGAAACTGTTAATTCAAAGTTCCAAAGTCCTTGTAAGAACAACAAAGGAGAGACCAGAATTCATTCTCTTAATCAGTAGAAAGGTCACGTGGAGATGTCTAGTGAACCTCTGTTCTATAAGATGCATGCAAGGAAGAACCTAGAAGCAGCACAAACAACATTCTCTCATGTGTTTGCTCTTTTCAAATGACATTCTATGATATTTTAAGTCAATTCAATCGATATTCCCAGTAAATAATGGACATCTACACCATGTTTGAATTACCAAATGATTGCCCAGCTGATCAGATTCTCGTAAAATATGTCCTATTTCAATTTTCTCTAATTATTATTTTCCACTCTAGTTAGGCCATTAAACTATTATTTTCTCTTTGCAGTGATAATTATAGTACATTTGCTTCAATGCCAATGATTACATAGATAAAGAGCAATAATGATAGGAACGGTAAGAAGAAACAGAGTCAAATGCTATCATCAAGCAAATCTCCCTACAAATAACTTGATGCTCATTGCATATCCTGAACAAGCCTAATGGTTCATGGACAACTGATGCAATCATAAGCTATGAATGCAAAAAGGAGCAGAGTGTTCGGGAGCCAAACCTTTTAAACAAACTGTTTGTTCAATGTGCCAGGCCTATTTAATGGGAATAACAACTTCAAGGTTCTTCGCAAGTCTCCATCCACGAGGGTAGAAAAGGCCTTGAGCTTCCAGATGGATGTGCCAATCCATGATTTCCGAGCAACCATGGGGTATGCCTTCCATTTGATTTTCATCTTCAACTATCTGTTCTATAAAGGTTGTCTCCTGCAAATGTATAAAGACAGAAAAAATAGAATTAAATTGGAATGTAAGAAATAGGTCTCAATTTTCTATCCTACCATTGTACTTTTACATGCTGGCAGTCATTAGTGCACAAGCTGAATTGAGGACATGGCATCAAATATTGATGGTGATAAGTGTTATCGCTTAAATGAAGAGAAGATAAGATGCAATGACATCTAAGAATTCCAAAATCTTTTCTACTGGCAGCCCTGAATGATGACAGCACTCCGCAAGATGGTGCTAAGTTCTGATAAAAATAAGTTTGGATGTTAACCCAGCCAAAAGTCCCACAAGGCCCATCAATGGATAAAAAACTATATCCTTATAGTTGCAGAATTGAAAATTGTGGCCAAGTAGCAAGCTTTAGAGGTTCCTGGAAAAATCAGAAACGAAAGAAAGAGGCGGGCTTCATCTAGGGATGTATATAATCCCCTGGGGAAACCACAAACCAAAATGATAACCTTCTGTACGGTAGCCGTAGAAAGTTAATTTGACATCACTCCATAGTATACAAACCAAAAAATTTATGAGGTAGGAAAATCAAGTGGAAGTTGAACCAAGGGGCAGTAGAAGGAAATAGGATGAGAAGATGTAACAACAAGCAGACTGCCTACTTTCTACATAAGGCTTTCTTATGCAGAAGCACTGTCACATCAAATATTTGGTTTGGCCATTAGCAAAACAATACAGAGATGTCGTTAAATGTCCAAGACATGAATGCATCGTTTATCAAATGAACTGCAAACAAGGAAGTATAGAGATGAAAAGCAATGACTAGAAAAAAAACAAGAATAGGAGAGGATTGGAGGCTCCGAGTTTGGGAAATGGCAAAGAAGAAGCAAGGAGAAGATGATGTATTGAGCAATAAGGCATGCAATAGCAATGCCTATTACCTATTATCCTAAATGTTCAGGAGAATGTAGATACATGAACACTGATACCTGGTCCAAAGACTCCAAACGGGAAAAAGACGTAAGATCAAGAATGGGGCTATCAGAGTGGATGACTCTGACTGTCTAAAATTTTATAACTGTGTATCTACTTTTTTATTTTCTGCAGGTCTGATAACAGAATTATAGATTAAATTCTTATTGCCAATATATGCACCACAGGAAACAAGTGTACACTAATTGAGAATTAGGACAAGATGGATTAATGGATGCACTGTGTTTATAATGAGGATGAATCATGAATCAACCATCTCAGTAAAACACTCACTCCTCACTATCAGGGAAATGGATTCTATAGTATGTTCCATATATCTATAGTGAGTGATGCTTACCACCCGCCAGGGCAGGTAGTAAGCCCAGTTGGCTTGCCCGGAGGCAATCCAACTGGGTGGCAAGTCATGCCAGCTGGGTGTGACATGGCACAACCACCCCCCACCCCACCCCAACCCAGTTCCAGACAAATCTGCCACTGGTCACCTGCCAGTGACCAGGGCCGCCACTCACAAGAAGAGCTGCCGGGTGGCTGCCACCCTGCACCACGACTCATGTTCAACTTGTGTGACGTGGGGTGTCCAAGGTAATCCAACTGAGGCGGGCAGTAAGAATTACTCGTGTCTAATCATGAAATGAGGTCATCTGATCATCTTCTACAACAAATATGGATAAACTTATAGCCCAACAAAAAATCTAATATATCTGCTTTCTTATGGAAATGCTTTGTTTCCAACCATAGTTTATCAGGTAAACTTTTTTAAGTTTGGTTGTCTCACCTCTGTTGCTGTCCATGCGGAAGGAACCATTGGGTCTATTTCAGTAAGGACAGCATCTCAACATCACATCAACCCAAAGGAAAAAATACACTGATATTGTCTTCTCTTCCAAGCATCCAAAAAAGGAAAGAACAATCCAACCCCACATGAAATAAGAGCCTTGAGCCGCAGCATGTCAATGAAAAATCAGGGTCCTATTAATTTCATAGCTATGGCCAACATAGAATAAATGATAAGAGGCTGGACATCCTGTTTTAGAAGGTAAGCGGTGAGTCTCTTGAGCAATATGGTTGCACAGAAGCTGTGAAAAACAGCAGATAATCATATCCATTTACACCTGGGACATAGAATCATAACTTCAGGGCGTGCTGCCTTGCCTCTGATACTTTTTTTCCAAATAGCAACTTCACATGACTTCATAAATCACATTCATGCAAGAAGTTCTCTGATTCAGAAGGTACTAAATTCATTTGATCAGCTAAGTTCATTAGACAAGGTCATGGACTCGTGCACATAGGCAGCTCAGGTTAAGGTAATAGAATCTTTTTCTTCCTCTTTCCATTTTCCCTTTATACACTATCCTGCAATCCAGGTCAAATCACTTCTTTGTACTGAAGAGCGGGCCTAGGAGCAATGATAAGGTTAACCCTGTGTAACCTGGAGGTCACAGGTTCGAAACCAGAAACAGCCTCTCAATTTGTCGGGGTAAGGCTGCATACATCATCCCTTCCCCAGACCCCGCACTGGCGGGAGCCTTGTGCACTGGGTACGCCCTTTGCACTGATTCTCCCTGCCCCCAATGAGACAACTTCAAGCCTTCAAGATAATAAGCTTATTGGCAGCTGTAAATTGAATATATGCAATCTCATCTTTTATGTTAAATATTCTAGATTTTAAACCTCCTCATGTTTCTGAATCTTAGTTTTTTAAAAAAAATTGCTAAGATAACTAGTGTGTTTTAGCCTTTAAGATCATCTTCTACATAATTATTATCAACTTACATCATCACAAAACCCTACCTATTATATCAGATAACCGACATTAACAGCACTTAGATTCTACATAAATCAATAAATATTTTGCAAAGATTTTTCTTAGGCCTGACTTCATTGTAGCATGAACAAGCCAAAACTGTTTTTTTAGCATCAACTTGAAAAAGGTCAAGTGAATATGTCACAGCCCACTTCAATGCTTGTGAGGTATCATCCGCTTTGAGCGAAGCCCACAAAAATTTGTCCCCAAAGGGAACCCTAAAAGTTACAACACCAAGTATATAGCCCAATAACTTTCTCCCATTTTGCAATATAGGATTAGTCCAATTCTTTCCTGCCCCAAGCTTCCATACACAGTGGTGGCTTCTTGATCAGCTAGCCCTCTCCTCCTACATGGCCCGTGTTTGGGTCGCTATAGAATAAAAACATTCCATTTGTCAGTCTAAATAATTATTTGCAAATATTGTACTTCTAATCATCAGGTACCCAGCAATTAGACCTTTGTACCACCTGTATTCAGGGAAAAACCATTAAATGACAGTGACACTCCCTACCTTGAGAAAGATCCTCAGTGAAGGGCAGATAGACAACATGAAATCCAATAGTCAATAACACACAATCATTGACTCAAGTGACCAAATTTTCCATTAGTCACTTTATCACATGTTGACACTGAGAACAACAGAGTCCACATACCAATATGCTAAAATTAAAGAAAAGAATCAGAATAATGATGTGTCATGCAACAATCATGATTTGTTAATGTAGTGAGGAGTGCAGGACTTCATCTAATGAGGAGTGGGGATTGTTTCCTTCAGAGGTATTAAATAAAGCTCTTTTGACCAAATGGTCAAGGTAAACATCAGACATTGTGGACAGAATCCTGCGACAAAAGCACAGTCTACATCACTCTATATGGTTGCTGAATTTCCAGGGTCGGCCTCACTTATCCCCAAGTTGGAGGGTATCAGCAGGAACTTGGACTTCTATACAATTTCATCAGAAATGATGAAATTGTAGAGGAGATGATAAAAAGACTAGGAGGCATATCAGCAGGAACTTGGACTTCTATACAGTTTCATCAGAAATTGTTGTGGGAAATGATCAAAAGACCTAAAGGATGTTTTGATTGGACCATGGATGGTTCAGTGAGAGACTTTCAAACATCTATTGCATTTCCCATCATCCTGAGCAGAATATATACAATTGCTGGGAACAGTCAGGGCAGCGGCATTGAGATCTCAAATTTTGCAGGACTTTTCATGACTTTGAGGCAGAAGAGTTCAGTCATCTTTTAACAATGCTTCAACAAGCACGAGGTGAAAGATAAGAAGAGGTGAAGGCGGGATCCTGGTGGCAAGTTTTCTCTGAAATCAGCTGCAAGAATTCTCAATCAGAGAGGTAGGCAAATAGGATGTAGTCATTTTGTGTGGGAAATTGAGGCACCTAAACAGATAAACAGTTCTTATGGAAAATTGCTTCGGAAAGGCCTCCAACATCAAACAAATAAAAAATGCTTCTTCGGTTGTACATGTGATGAATCTACAAACCATCAAATCTCAATAGTAGAATTGTGAGGATTGTTTGGAAAGTCTTATTTGTTTTTAGTCCAGGACGTCAGTCCGGAGGAGGGGCATGTGTTATATATTCTGTATCAGTGGAATTAATCCTGTGACCAAGGAAACGTAGTGTGGATTGTCACACTAGCAACGATGTTGTGGCTATTTGGCAAGAAAGGAATAAAAGAATATTTAGACAGGAGTTCAGGCAACCAATAGAAGCTATCAAGAGGTGTCCTCACTTCATTCAAGAATGGTACTTTCGCAGATCTACCAGGCAAGTTATGGAATCCATCATTTTGTAGAGGCTCATGGGTTGGATGATTTATCTTGTAATCAAGGGTTGAGGGGTTCTGATGGGGAATTGGGGGTTTATTAATTCCTTTTCATGTTTGCTGGTCCTTTTTTTAAGGTAACCCAAATAGGTTACACTTCATGTTTGCTGCTCGTTTCTTTGTTCGTCTTTTATTTTCTTTGGCTTTAATAAAATGTTATTTCCATCACCTGCAAAAAGGTTATGATTCTATTAATCGTATATTGAATGAAGAAAAAGGTTGTCCAAAAGAATTAGAATAAGCTCAGACATACTTGAAAACCCTCCTTCACAGTGTCCAGTTGCCTTATGCTATCTGATGTGGGTCGGCGCCATCTCTTGGAATCCCAAAGGATGGAGCTGTTGAATGCAAACCCTGACATGTCAACATGGAACCTTCGAAGTTGTTTACTCTTCTCATTAGTGTGCCAACCAATTACTTGACTTCCATTACAAACTGGACCTTCCAAAGTTGCTTTGTTTTTACTTTGGGAAAGCATAGCAACAGGCCATGTGCCAAATCTCCTTCAGAGAAAACACACAGAAAGAGAAAGAATGATAAGCCTTTTGATAAAATGGGAGAGAAATCAGTTTACTGTGTACATCAGCACATGTGTCTTATATGGTAAGAAAGAAATGATCAAATGAGTAAATTCCTACATGTCTTCTGCTACCAACTAACAAAATGTAAAATCTGTCCATCAGCTGTCAAGATCCCTTCATAAAGCCAAATGAGATAGCTTCAGTCTTTTCTAACCAAGGGAGAAACATCAGAAGAAAAGAGATCGATTTGTTGGATATCCAGATTTGTTTTTCTTTTCTTTTTCCAGAAGATCATAAATACAATACAAGTTCTATCTTCACAAGAAATGCATTGACATGTTTGTCTAAGCATCTAGCTCCTATTATAATACTGTTTGTGTATTATTGGACACAAATGCTTTCAGATTAGATAATATATATAATTCCAGATATGGTCTGCCTAAACCATGAACCCTCTATAATGATTAGTCCTAAGAACATCACC
Organism: Colocasia esculenta; assembly: GCA_014218235.1. Classification (NCBI taxonomy): domain Eukaryota; kingdom Viridiplantae; phylum Streptophyta; class Magnoliopsida; order Alismatales; family Araceae; genus Colocasia; species Colocasia esculenta. Next base: position 177,852,648 of record CM024760.1, read on the forward strand.
AAAAACACAAGTGAGCTGTCAAAGCTGGTATCTGAAGCAGATTTATTTTAGGGCTTTTCGATATACCCTCTACATTGTTAATTGGGAGAAAATCCATCCTACATTTGCAATTGCAGGGATACCTCTGTTGTACAAAGAAATTATCCTAAGAAAAATGGCCGTGACATTGCAAATGTTCCCATAACCATATGTTTACAATCTGTCATCCTCGAACCAAAACATCAAGAATAACCCTCCCCGCTGACAAGTTGCTCCTTTACTTTTGGGGGCAAACTGTCCAATTAAAGACTAAAAGTCACTAAATCAGATGCTAAATGAACATCAAGCATACTCAACACTTTACGTCACAGCTGATTACAACAAGATTTCTCAGGACATATTTTCACGCAATTAATGATTTAACAGGAGCATATATGATATATGCAAAAAACCCTTCATTTTATAATTCTGGTGTCTACTGATATGCCATGGAGATTAGTGAAAGTAGAGGATAGAAAAGTATTGTGCAGCCTCATCCCATCAAGATGGAGCATGAATTCGGAAGTCTCAAATTCCCAATCCCCCATAGAATGACAGTGCCCTGACCAATTGCCAGCTCATCACACGACCTCTGCATGAAGTGTCCTATCTGAACCAAGTCAATTTAGCTTGAGACTCGGGCTAGTCCCACATTGTCTTCAGATCGTCAAAATCCCCCATGCCCATCCAGTATGGACCTTGCCTGTTGCCATATCCTAGTCCGTCGGATAGCTGAGGCCTTTTGGAGAGCTTCCATCATGCAACATCAAACAATGTCATGGACCTAAACTATGGGTAACCCAGGTCTCACAGCAAGGTAGAAGAATTTTTTCTCTTTCCCGAAAAATGTAAGAATGGAGAAAACACAAATTGCATAAACTGGAAGACAAAAATCTAAAAAGAGGTTTAGGACCAACAGCAAAGATACAGCAAAGCATACCACCAGATGAAAGTGTGCTTGTTTGACAAGCTGAAATCTTAATACTTAGGATGAGTTTGACCTTCTAAGGCCCTACTTCTAGACATAGTACTTCAATGAAAATGACTACTGTTTGGTGACTTCCTTTCAACTCCTCCATGAGGAAGGAGAAAATACATTCCGTCCCAAAGGAGAAAATTTCTCATTTGTCCTCCTGTTAGATTCTTCTCGCATAGAACTCCCCAGATTTTTTGGGGACTTCCATCCTGTGTCTTTTGGGGAGTCAACAACATAAAATATGATAATAAATTGATCTATTGTATGGAAAACTATAGTAAAGAAATCAAGGATGGCAGTGTTGGTTTCGGTTTCAGGAAATGGATCAATTTCGGTTTCGGGCGTATCAGGTGGACTTGAATTCCCCTCTGGTTTCGGCCAGTTTCAGACCATGGTTTCCATATCGGCTAGGTTCGAAACCAATATGTTTCGGCCAATGCTGCCAACCATGGACCGTATTATGGTCAAAGTCTACTGTTGTCTTTCCCAACTCCTTCCACACCTACAATAAGTACTTCTATCTATTTGAAGGTCTACCACATACAAAATTTCCAAACACAGCCTTCGTTATGGTATCTACATCTGAAGTGCAAATCTAGACAGAATGATCTCACGAATAAGAGGTAAAAGAGTAGTTTCATCAGCTCCATCAAAATTTCCTCAGGATATGTCCTTCCCTTTAGTACCACCTCCTAACTGTTGCTGATTTTGTCATAATCTAATATGTCAACATTTTATCCAATTTTTCAAAAGGACAAATGAAAAAATAGCTCTCTTATATGTATTTTTTACATGGCATATTAGATACATGTTGATTAATATAACCTCAATATGAAAGCATATGTACAAGAATGCCTCTACTGTTAGACAACATAACCTGCCATAAATAAATACCACCGGCACAAGTTAAAGCTCGGAAGGATTCTTTATGTCTTTACTTGAGCACAAAAGTAACCCTGCTGAGTGTATATAAGTGCAAAAGATACCCTTCCATTATGTCCATAATGTGCTTTTGAGAGGCAGTTTAATTGCAGGGTTCTTTGCACTTATATTTATATAGCATAGTTTTTCTAATTAAAGAATAAACAAGTGATATTCTAAAATTATGCATGTACTAAGGTTAAATTTTTTATCATCCCCTTTAAAAAAAGTGAACCTTTGATCTTTGACTTGTTTGTCAGACTGTAATAAATTTTGAAAAATGTGCATTTAAGGGCCTAGTCACCCCCCCAACTGCAAATCAAGGCTGATCTTCAAGGTGGAGACAAAACACATGCACCAATCTCATGTAGTAACCATGGAATCGGAGTTACTATGATTGAATCCTGTCCATACTGAAAAATCTTCCTCAGCTACTACAAGATCTTGACAGAATCAGGATGCATCTTAGCTGCCTTATAGTCTGCATAAGCAGCAGCAGCTTATTCGACACGTGTGGTGCCATTCAAGGCCAGAAGTGTAAGGAACATGACCAACCAGTCAGCAAAGCAGCTAAGGGCATGCCACTAGGATATGCAGGTTGAGTATGCTATTGACAGGTGTCAATCAAAATGTCTCTGAAAGGAGTGTGTGTGGCATTATCAATCTTTGCTACTGGAGCTCTTTGCTCGTCTATTGAATCTGATTCTATCAATTCCTTTTCACTAGGAACAACTCCAGGTTCATTAGAACAAGCGGCATCCAATACCTGAAGTGGCTCATGAAGACTTCAACTAGATGGATGAAAATTGGTGGGTATAATCCAGAGACCAAGCGCCCTGAACCAAGAAGCCAAGAACTTCAAGGTCCTCAAGGCTCTGCAGCTGTTGTTTCAGGTCACTGAGCACCACAGTTTCATACACCAAGTCCATGCCCCTCTCTCTACGCAGGGGTGCTTCAATTCTTCTGGAAGGCCCGTGCCTACCTGGTATGCCTATTAAGTAGGAAGATTTTGGTCCTCATGAGTTCCAACAAGACTACTATATCAGAAAATCAGTTTGGATTTATGTCAAGTAGATCTACTATAGAAGCCATTAACTTATTACAGCAGTTAATGGAGAAGTATAGAGAGATGAAAAGAGATTTATATATTGGTTTTTCTTTATTTGGAGAAGGCGTATGATCGAGTACCAATAGAATTGATTTGGTGGACTTCAACAAAGAAGGGAGCCTCTCAAGAATATGGTGACTTGGTTCAGGATATGTACGATAGTGCTACTACTAGTATGAGAACTATTGCTAGAGAGATTTGTGAGTTTCCTGTCACTATAAGTTTGCATCAAGGTTCTTCACTAAATCCGTATCTCTTTGCTCTAATTATGGATGAAGTAGCAATGTAATGTACGATGATATCCCTTGGTGTATGTTATTTGCAAATGACATTGTCTTAATTGATGAGAGCATTGATGTTTTATATGTTCAGTTAGAAAGTTAGAGGCATGCCTTGGAATTCAAAAATTTTAAAATCAATAGGAGCAAGTCAAAGTTTATGCATTGTAATTATAGTAATGAGAAGGTGTTACAGAAAGATATGGTTCCAATGATGGACAAAGCATTCCTAAGAGTAGTAGCTTTTGATACTTATGGTCCATCATCCAAGAGAATGGGAAGATTTATGATGATGTTGCACACAACATTAAAGCGGGCTGGTTAAAATGAAGAAGTGCATCAAGAGTCCTTTGCGATCGTCATATACCAGTGAAACTTAAAGGGAAGTTTTATAGAACGACAGTGAGACCTACTTTGTTATGTGGTACCGAGTGTTGGGCAGTGCGAAAGAAACATATTAACAAAATATGTGTAGCAAAGATGAGAATGTTGAGATAGATGTGTGGTAAGACTAAGAAAGATAAGATTAGGAATGAGCGCTTCCATGAGAACTTAGAGATAGCTCTAATTGATAGAAAAATAAGAGAAAATAGACTCAAGTGATTTGGACACGTGTACCGTCGTCTTAACTCGGCGCCGGTCAAAAGATGTGACCAAATCTTAGTAGATGCCAATAAAAGAGCTAGGATGTAAGATCTAGGCCCTTATTGGGCCCATTTCGATTTTGTTCGGGCCTGGAGTGTTTGAGGGTTAACGGTAAAATTGAGTGTCGTTAACCACTGGTTGACAGCAGGATAGTGTGTCGTTAAACTTGGTGTTAACGGCAATAGGTGTTGCTGTCTACTTCGTCTTTTGCAGATTTTTCGGGTTTTTCTCCGGGTTGACGATAGGGTATGATGTCGTCAAGGTTGAGCTTGACGGCAATGAACCTTTGACGTCTAGATTAAGACAATATTGTTGACGTCAATCTGGGCGGACCTGTTTTTAACAGGCCACCCGAGGCTCATTCCCTCCACCCTTTCTCCCTCCCCACACCCCCACCTTCACCTCTCTCCTTCCCTACTACTTCCGACAGCTGACGAGAGTTTGTAGGTGAGGTCATTGTGCTAGTGGCGGCACTGGATCGTGCGGAAAAGAGGCAGATCAGAAGTTTGACTGCGCGGGGCGTGCATGGTGAACCGGCGAGATTTGAAGGTTTTCTTTCGTGTTTTATGCCCTTTGAGGTAGGGAAACTACCCCTTGCATCCCTCCTTGCATTTCTAAGTTGATAAATGCATGTATTGTGTGATTGGATCGTCGCTTTGGGGAGGGAATGTTCATGTCCGGAGTATGTGCTTGAATCGACCAATCCAATCGTTGGATCGATGTTTTCCGGATGTTTTCTAATAGATCCAAATGCAAGGAAGAATTCCCTGCAAATGGATCTTGATTTGGGGGCTTGGGATAGCCCATGGAAGCTGCCTAGGGACGACTGCACCGTTGGGAAGGGAAGAACTTGAAGGCAAGGGTTGTTGCCGTCTAGTTCTTCCAAAGGAACTTGACAGCAGGACCATGTGCCGTTAAGATATGGTTGACAGCATCTAATGTTGTCGTCAATCCTTGTTGACGGCAATAGACGTTGCCGCCTACCCTGGTTGGCGACAATCGATGTTGTCGTCAACCCTGCAGGTAGGTCCCAACAGTGTGTACCCTTGTTTCTTGTGCGAGGCCTAGGCACACGATGTCCACCTCCAGGCACGGTGTTCCAGAGGTCGAGAGTGTCTCTGTCTAAGTGTGTTGTGTGTGCTTGTCGTGCTTTTGGTTGTGTTGTGTGCTTCTTGGGCGTTGGGCTGGGCTCTGCCTGGATGACCAATGCAGAGTGTGCTCCGTCGGTGAACCTAGACATCGAGTGCAACTCCGTCTAGTGTGTTCCCCTAGTGGTGGTTTCGAGCCGGTTTCCGTCGGGACCCTTCTCACTAGCCAGAGTCTTGACTTGGGAGAAAACCGGCCGTAGGGACCGTGACGAGAGAGACCAGTCTAACATGTGCACACGGGGCTAGGGTTGTAGGACTCTGTGGTGTCGAGGAGCCAAGCCATATCCCCTAGCTTGTCCCACTTGTTTGCTAGCCTATGAGTGTTGTGTTGTGTAGTACTGAGCCTGCGAGGTTCTTGTGTTGCAGGCGCACTCTTGAGTAGAGACGACCGTCGTGGTACCAATTTTTCTGCGATGTTACTTGTGGTACCGTTAGCTTGTTAGTGCAGTGTTACTTCTTAGTTGTACTTTCCTTTCCTATACTGCTTAGTTCTTTTTACCGATGGGGTTAGCATCCCTACTGGGTCTCGAGTTGAGACTCACTCCCTTTTCCTTTTAGGTGAGGTTTCGTCTGGTCAAGGTGGTGCATAGCAGAGTCGCCCCAGCGAGTTCGCGTAACTGCCAGTTGTAGAACTTTTTGGGTACGAATTGTTGTGTACCTTTTTCTTTTTTGTACATAGCTCTGATATGTATTTCTTTTGTACTTATGGCACATGTTTATATAGTAGAGTTGTGCTTTTCTTTACAATTGTTTACCGTTGTGTGTCTCTTCAGACTACTTTCTTTACCCTTCCGAGCTTCAGCTCATGGGTGGCTGTTCAAGATCTGAGTATACTAGTTCGGATCCAGTGTATTAAATTTTGGGTCGTTACATAGAAGAAGACATAAAATGAGATAGTGTGATGTTATTAAGAAAGACTTGGACTTCTTGTATCTAAACACGAATACAACACTTGATAGAAATCTTTGACGGAAAAAGATTCATGTAGCCGACCTCAAATAATGGGATAAGGCTTTGATGATGATGATGATAAGTTCCAACAAGATCCCACTGACTTCTTGATACATACAAGTGGTACTATCCACTTTCGGGGGGGGGGGGGGGGACAAGATCCCACTGACATATCATTATTCAAGGTCCAGGAGAGAAGGGTGATTAGACCATGATTTCTTCCTAAAACAAATTCTCAGAGAGACAATGTTGAAATGGAGTTAGTGAAGACCCTTCTCCCACCATTATCCACCTCAACAAGTTACTCATTTCTCTTTCGTTCCTTCATCCGCAACCTTTCTCCTTCAACACCATTCAAGTTCGATGCTTAGAGATGCCTTTTTCTGTTCATTTTCAGGATCCAGTATAATCCTATCCTGAGTATTGGAGATAAGCTCTAATGGACTCCACCTGTAGGTTCAGTTTTGCTTTGTTTTGGTAATTCTCTATTCTTAAATAGATTTTTTCACTCTATTTTGTCTGTCTGCAGCCACAAAGACAAAGGAGTTCCATTCACCAGGAGGTTACATGGCTTTGTGAACTACATTAAGGAAGTCAACATTATAGGAAATCCATGTAATGTCATATACTAGATAATTAAAGGTAAGTTAGGAATTAAACAGAAAATAAAGATTAGGTTATCTGCAGTTTAAGATGTGCAGAAAATAGGTAAACCGCATATAAAAAAGAGAAAATTGCATAAAGTCAAGCAGCCAAGATCATAGTTGGCAGTATCGGCCGAAACCGATACATTCGGGCTGAAATGTATCGGTTTCAGACCTAGCCGATACCGAAACCATGGTCCGAAATCGGATGAAACTGGATGAACTCCCCTCTTAAGGGGTGTTCAAGTCCGCCCAATACGCCCGAAACCAAAACTGATCCGTTTCAGACCCGACCGAAACCGAAACTGCCATCCTTGGACAAGATGGTTGGTGCAACTTTTGCATCCTGCCACAGAAACAAAGAAGACATATTCAAGCAACTGACCCATGCATTAAGGAATAAGTGGTTACTGGTCATGATAAGGACAATGGTCATACACTATTCTCAAAATTGTGTGACTAGGTAGAGGAATAAATGCTTTATGCAGTGAAATTTAAATGTTTAGTTTGTGGGTTTATAATAATTTTAAATGCTTAGTTTGTGGGTTTATAATAACTTTCTCTCGGGATATGTAACAGGGCAGGTTCATCAGACCAATATCAAGAACCATTTGCTACTTACAAAGTGGATACACAAGCTTCTGGCTGTGTTTGAGACAACTTTCAACCAGGGGCATTTTGGGCTTCCAGAAGCTTTGGCTGAATTATTTTGAGGGGTGGGTGACAGGCATAGACCTTGGAAGCCATTTATGCAGCTTTGGTGCCATTTTCAGCTTCTAACCACAAAAGATGAAAATTGTAGCATACTAGAAGGGGGTAAAAGATTGGGTCGCCAGGGAAGGTTTGACCACTATAACCACCCAAAGATCAACTATAACTACCCATGATTTATATTTGTCCATAGTTGTCAAGGCGCCCACCTAGGCAGGAAGGCACCCGGACAAGAGCCACAAGGCCGCCTCATTGGGGCCCAAAAATGGCACCCCAAGCGGTGCCTACATGGGCTAGGCAGGCGCTTTGGCCAGCCAAGGCACCTTGGGGCAGCCTGGACACAATCAGGCCTGTCACTTTGCTTCGCAAATTAAAATTTTCTTTCCGGAGGCTCATTCTTGACCCCCTCAACCCAACAGATTAGGTCAACCCTTGCAGCCTGACTGCGTAGGTCAATCCTTGTGTGTGTACCCACACATTAGAAAATTCAGGGCCTCAAGCTCCATATTCTAACACAGCTTTGTATTCCAACATTGTTCACAATCATTAGATCAATGTCACAATCATTAAATGATTAAACAAAATCCTAATTATTCAAAAACGATCTAAATTTATTATGTTTTTAATATTTATTGCAGTCAATGTTAAGTTCTAATTTTAATAACAATGTCATATTAACATTTGTATTGCATTTTGATTATTCATTTATTATATATCTTTAGATACTTAAATTCTATATAAGAGGGAGATACCACATTAGGCTCCACCTTAAACACCTGGGCGCTTAGGCGCTCAAGGATCCCAAGAACATCTTGGGGTGCTTGGGCACCTTGACAACTATGTATTTGTCGTTATAAAAGCAGAAGCCAATATCTTCCAACTAAAGTTTCTTGCCACACATACCCTAGAGTAGTTCTTAAGTTCCTAAGCACCGAAACATCCCCAGCCACAAGCTGAGGGCACAATGACAATTTCTACATCCCACTGTCTGTCTCAACATACTTTTTGCTTCATATCATCTGTTTCAAGGAGAATTGTTGAGAAAGAAACACAAGAAGGATGGCACAGTCATGTTGTTACCTGATCTCCCTAATCTGTTCAAACAGCTTGGTTGTATAGATATTGTCGTCATCAGCAAAGTATACGATGCCTTCCAGTTTGTGACGTTCAATGTGCTCGAGGGCGGTATTACGCTGATAGACACCCCTATCTTTGGTCTCTGAGAGTTTCTTCTCACACACAAGGTGTCTGTACATGACGCCCGTCCTCCTGAGCAGCTCCGCGGTCTCCACAGAAGCTGTTTCCATCTCCACGACGATCCACAAGAGAGGTGCCCGGACAAGCCTCAGCGCCTGACCCAATCGGGTTAGGTAAAACGCCTGGAAAGCACGATTGTACGTGGGGGTCACGACGATGAGCAACTTGCCGGGGAGAGGGGTGGCTTCGACGCCTTCCTCCCCCTTGCCGCCGGGTTCGGAACTGACGATCTCGCCATCGCCTGGCTTGGAGACTTGGTCAGATGGATTACTCCGCTCGATGACGGGGACGATGCCCTTCTCAAGGAGATCACGCTGCACGACTGCAGCGGCGTCGCCTTCGCCGACGCCTCTGTAAGGGAAAGGGGTACCGATCTCGTAGGAAGGGAGGTCGAGGGGCTTCATGCCGTCGAGATGGGAGAAGGGGGAGAAACCCAGCAGAAATCCAAGGACGAAGCAAAGCGAGAAGCGCATAAGAGGCCTCCTCCAGGGCGGTTGCTGCTGCGCCCACCTGCGCGCCGCCTGCGGCAAGATCGGCTGTCTCTGGGGAAAGAGGGCACCCCCCGCCATGAACCGCCGGATCTCCGCGATGAGGGAATGGTGGGGAGGGGAGCGCTGAGGAGGGGTGGAGGAGGACGACGACGACAACGACAGGGGGGATGACCTGTGCGAGGGTGGTTGTTGTTGTTGCTGCTGCTGCTGCTGCTGCTGTGAGTGAGGCAAGAAGGAGTGGTCCTGCTGGGCCTGGCGGGCAAGGTCACGAGCCGGGGACAGCGTCCGCCGGATCGAGGCCATGATCAACGGCGGTGGACCCTGCGGCCGCGCGTGGAATCTGGCAGGGAGGAGGGGCTAGTAGAGGGCGAGGCAGATCGGCGGCGCGGGCGCGTCATGCCCGCATTAAGCGTCGGCCGTCGTTCGTCAAACAAAGAACGTCCACGCCTCCCCCTCCAAGGCTCCAACCCAACCCAACCCACGGGAACAAATATTAGACAGCAGGGCCTGCCACACCGCATATCACAGCAGATGTATGAAAAACTTAACGGCCGAGAAGTTCTCATGCCTGAAAACGTCGTCGCCTCTTCTCGAATGGTAATCTGAATCTTAATAATAAGATAAGAGAGAGATTTATTATACGAGTCTTTGCAATAATTATTGTTTGTTATAGTAAATATTAAATTTTATTATAGTAAACATTATCATCTAGTAAAAATTTTAAGTAAATATTGAGTACTTATTATTAGAGTCTTATCTCATTATTTAGAGTCAATTATATGAATTTTTTTTTCGTCAAATATTTCTATCAAGTGTTATATTTATATTTAAATTCAATTAACTTCAAATCATTCCTAATAACATCGCATCATCTAATTTTAAGTCTTCCCTTAACTTTTCTATTGATATCTGATACGGTCGTCGTCAGCCGACAAATTGGGTCGACGAGATCAAGGATCGGCCATACCGACGATCCGACAATTAAGTTGTCGGAAGTCGTCGGCACAGGTTAGTCCATCACTGCCGAGAATTAATTCAAATAAGCACTAAGTCCGGGCGTCCCCAGCCGGCGCCAGGTCACGCTTACCCTAGGTACAGACGAGCCCCGTAAATCACGACCCCCAACTGGCCCATACTCGCTTTGGGCAAGCGGCTGTCAAGGCAGGACTCTCCATGTCCAGTTGGCGAGGGTTCCCTGATTAGCGCCCCTGCCTCACGGAGGCTCGTCCGCCACCTTCCTTGTCTGTCCAAAGGACCAGGCCCTTATAAAAAGGATAGAGACCCACAAGGAAAAGGTACGCTATTCGTAGCACAAAAACTCTCTCTCTCTCTCTCTCTTAACGACTGTCTAACTTGATCGTCGGAGTGTCCGACCACCGAGGAGTCTCGGTGGTTCTTTGCAGGTTGAACTCACTCCTCTGACGACTGCGCGGCGCGACCAATCCCTCGGGGCCCACCCTGCTTGGCTCCGGCCGACGATCCTTGCTGATTTTCTCAGCAACATTTGGCGTCGTCTGTGGGAACCTGATACAAAAAGCTGTTCCTCATGGCACCCAAAGGAAAGGTCGCAGTTCGCCCGTCGGAGGAAGAAGTCGCCCTTACTAGCATTGTTGAAGGGGCAGCAGCTGGAGGAGCCTCAGGCACGGGGGAGCAGGATTCGAAGACCTCGTCGCGGCTCGATCGGGTCGAGCAGACACTGGTGCACCTTCAGCAGATCCTTATGAGGATGGAGCAGAATCAACAAGCTCACCCTCCTCGAGGCGAGGGCTCGACTCGCCAAGTAGAACAAACCCAAGGTAATCAGGGTGATACAGAAGCTCTCCACCGGCAACAAGCGCCTCCAGCAGTATCGCCAAGTCACGCCGAAGCGCAACCGACGATAGTTGGGACTCCCAAGCCGGCAGTTAACCACGCCGACAACGCTCCTCCCGTGACGCCGGTAGCCGCAGCAGGAAATATGGCTAGGGCCGACCTAGTCGACCACTTTACGGCGGAGTCCACCGCTATCACCATCAGCGAGTCCCCGCTCGATCCTCGGTGGAAGAACGATCTGCGGGAGATGAATCGGAAAATAGAAGCCCTACAGCTCGGCACTCGCGCCCCATCCGTGGCGACGCTTCTCTCCTCCTCGCCTTTCACAGAAGAAATCACATCGGCTTCGGTCCCACCGAAGTTCCAGTTGCCAAAGTTCCGACGCTACAACGGAACAACCAACCCAGTCCACCACCTCGATCATTTTCAGGGCCAGGTGGAAATGATGAATGTGACTGACGCTCTGAAATGCAGGGCCTTCATGTCCACTCTTGATGATGCAGCACTACAATGGTTCAAGGCGTTGCCGGCGCGATCGGTCTCTTGCTTCTCGGACCTGGCCCAAAGGTTCCTCGACCACTTCTACAACACGGTGCAGCACTCATTGTGCACCGACGACCTGTGGCTGGTATCCCAAAAAGAAAACGAGATGTTTCGAGACTATGCGAAACGCTTTCAGATCGAGGTGATGAAAGTGGTGGACCTAGACTTGAGAACGGCGGTCAACATTCTGATCAGGGTGTGCACTGACGGAGCATTTGTGGCATCGATCGCCAAGAAACCACCGGTAAGCCTCTCCGACCTCCTCTCTCGGATGCAGAAATACGTCCGCCTGGAATCAACCCTGGGAGCCGCTGGGCGACTGAAGCGGCCGCTGGAGAGGGGAAGCACGAGCTCGGAGGCTAGCGAAAAGAGGCCAAGGAGGGAGGAAGCGCGCGGAGACAGGCGCCGAGACTCAGAGAACCGACGGATGTCTGACCGACGACCCGACGAATATCGTCGCGTAAGGGATCTCCCCCGGTTCGGGAGGCCACCTTCAGAAATCCTCCCCGTCATCAAGAAGCTACCAGAGTTCAGGCGACCGGAACCCATCACAAGGCCTCCATCGGGACGAGGGGCCGAGCTATACTGTGAGTACCATAAAGGTTTCGGTCACCTAACAGACCAGTGCAGGAGCCTGAAGATGGAGATATCGGAGATGTTGCGCCGAGGGATAATCGGTAAAGACGTCGTCGACGGCAAACCGAAAGACCGCGATCAAGATGAGGATCGCGAGCGCGAGGGGAAAGGCGCCGTCCTGGTCCTCGCCGGCGGATCTGCGGGTGGCGGCGACAGCAGCAGGAAGAGGAAGGCGTACGCTTCAGCCGTCGTCCTCGGGATTCACCAGCCCAATCTGGAGCCAATCACCTTTTCTGCCGACGACGCAGTTGGGCTGAACTTCCCTCACGACGACGCGCTGGTCATTCATGCCGACATCGACGGATACACCGTGCATCGCATCCTCATCGACAACGGAGCAGCGCCAGATGTCCTCTTCTACGACTGCTTCCTGAAGATGATGAACCTGAGCACGGAGCTCAAACCGGTCGCCACACCTCTGTTTGGGTTCAGCGGAACTCCGGTCACCGCCGAGGGGTCCATCCGGCTCAAAGTAACACTGGGAGCCCGTCCTCGGCAAGTAACAGTTGAGGTCGACTTCTTGATTGTGAAAGTAAAGTCGGCCTACAACGCGATCTTTGGGCGCGGTCTGCTCGGGAAGCTCGGAGGGGTCCCGTCAACATACCACCAGAAGCTGAAATTTCCAACTCCAAGCGGGGTAGGCGAAGTTGTCGGGAGTCAGGCCGAGGCGCGCCTATGTTATGTTAACTCTATTAAAGCTAAAGAACCAACTATTCCTGAGTACGTACCTGCTGTGAATGACGCCCCAAAACACGAGCCAGTAGAACTAACTAAGCAAATAAAAATCGAAAGCGGACTTCTAATCATCGGGACCGAACTCAAAGAGTTGGAGGCTGACCTCACCACATTCCTCGGTCAGAGTGGCAACGTTTTCGCTTGGTCTGACGACGATCTTCCAGGAATAGACCCGAGCATTATCCAGCACCACTTGAACGTGGACCCCAGGCCCGACCTATCCGGCAAAAGAAGAGGCCCCTGTCAGCCGAACGACAGGAAGTGGTTGAAAACCAGTTGACAAAATATTTGCATGCAGGAACCGTTAGGAATTCATTCTATCCAACCTGGGTCGCCAACGTCGTCCTAGTACGAAAGGCAAATGGCAAATGGCGAATGTGTGTGGACTTCACCAACCTAAACAAAGCCTGCCCAAAAGACAGCTTCCCCCTGCCGCGGATCGACCAGCTGGTCGACTCAACTGCCGGACACGAGCTCTTAAGCTTCCTCGACGCATATTCAGGCTATCACCAAATAAGAATGGCCCCAGAAGACGAAGAAAAGACATCTTTCACCACTGAGAGAGGTTTGTATTGCTTTACCCGTATGCCATTCGGATTGAAGAATGCAGGAGCAACATACCAAAGATTGGTCAACAAAATGTTTGAGAAGCAGATTGGCAAGACCATGGAGATATACATCGATGACATGTTGCTAAAAAGCCGACGAGCCGAGGACCACGTCAAAGACCTAGCCGAAGCTTTCGAAGTATTAAAGCTCTACGGGATGAAGCTGAACCCCGAGAAGTGTGTCTTCGGCGTCCGAGAGGGGAAATTCCTAGGGTATCTCGTCTCACAACGAGGCATTGACGTCAACCCCGACAAAGTCCAAGCCATCCTCGACATGACGGCTCCGAGGACAGCCAAAGAGGTACAAAGACTTAATGGCAGGATAACTGCTCTTAGTAGGTTCATGTCCAGGTCGGCGGAACGTTGCCGACCTTTCTTCGAGATACTGCGGAAGGGTCGCTTCGAATGGACCGAGGAATGCCAAGGGGCCTTCGACGAACTGAAGGAACACCTAGCGAACGTCCCGACGTTAAGCAAGCCATGCGACAACGAAGAACTGTGTTGTACCTATCTGCGACGGACTATTCCATCAGCTCGGTGCTCGTCCGAGAAGAAGATCGAGTCCACCTCCCGGTGTACTATACGAGTAAGGCGCTACGAGGAGCCGAACAGCGCTACACCAGCCTGGAGAAGCTCGGTTACGCTCTCATCATGGCAGCCCGACGACTACGCCCGTACTTTCAAGCACACAAGATCGTTGTCCTAACCGACGCTCCGCTCCGACCAATTTTCGAGCGACCCGAGTCCTCGGGGAGGTTGGCGAAGTGGGCCGTCGAGCTCGGCGAATTCGATATCGAGTTCAGGCCCCGGGTCGCCATCAAAGCCCAGGCCCTCGCAGATTTTATTTCCGAAGGCACCGCCCGAGCAACGATGGACGAAGAGCCCAACGAGAGTTGGAAAATTTTCGTCGACGGTGCCTCAAATTCCAATGGAGGCGGTGCAGGCGTAGTAATGCGCTCTCCCGAGGGCCTCGACTTAAGGTACGCAGTTCGTTTCGGTTTCGAAGCATCTAACAATGTGGCAGAATATGAAGCGGTGGTGTCGGGGTTGAAAATGGCAAAAACCCTTGGAGCAAAGAGGATACGCATTCACAGCGACTCCCAGCTGGTCGTCGGCCAAGTGTCCCAGATGTTCGAAGCGAAGGAGGCAAAGCTCGCCTTGTACAAAGCCGAGGTGCTAAGGATGATGGCGGAATTCGACTCAGCGGAGCTCATAAAGATACCGAGGTCCGAGAATGAACAAGCCGACGAATTATCGAAGATAGCTTCGTCGGCACTAGAACCACCCCCATCGCTGTTGATAGAAGAGCTGACGATTTCAACCATAGCGGCCAGAGATATGATGATCGTCGACGTAGGGACGACGTGGATGACCCCGTTAATAAATTTCCTCAGGGACAACGAGGTGCCAGAGGACAAAGACGAGGCCGAGAAGACGAGGAGACGATCGGCCAGGTTCTTCATCCTCGGCAACAATTTATATCGAAAGGGATTTAGCTATCCATACCTCCTGTGTGTAGATCCGCTGAAGCCGAGAAAATCGTCGACGAAATACACGAAGGTACGTGCGGTTCCCATGCACGCCCCAGATCCTTGGTGAGGAGAATAACACGACAATGGTATTGGTGGCCGACGATGCTTAAAGACGCCAAAAAGTATGTCAGAAGCTGCCGACAATGCCAACTATTCGGCAGAATCGACCGACGACCCCCGTCAGAGCTCGCCAACATAAACTCCCCGTGGCCATTCGCGCAATGGGGAATGGACATCCTTGGGCCGTTCCCCCCAGCCACTGGCCAAAGGAGGTTCATTATCGTCGGAGTGGACTTTCACCAAATGGGTCGAAGCCGAGCCCCTGGCCAAAATCACTGACACCAACGCTTGGAGCTTCGTATGGAAGAACATCATCTGCATGTTCGGCCTACCTCGAACGATCATCACCGACAACGGGAAACAATTCGACAACATCAAATTCCGTAGGAATTGCGACGCGCTCGGGATCGAGCATAGGTTCTCCTCAATGGCTCACCCCCAATCCAACGGGATGGCCGAGGTCACCAACCGGACGATCTTGGACGGGCTAAAGAAGAGAATAACAAGCCACAAGGGAGCTTGGGCCGACCAGCTTCTACACGTGCTTTGGGCATACCGGACGACCCCAAGGGAGGCCACTCGTGAGTCGCCTTTCGCATTGGCCTTCGGAATGGAGGCCGTATCGCCTGTAGAAATGCTCGTCCCTTCATTGAGAGTTCTCGGATTCGACGAAGAAAGTAACAACCGATCCCTACGCGCCGAGCTCGACCTCATAGACGAGAGGCGGGGGAGGGCCTCTACGAGGATGGAGGTTTACCAAAGAAGAATCAAGAAAAGCTTCGACCAAAAAGTCAAGCCACGGCGCTTCGGCGTGGGAAGCCTCGTCCTGAGAAAACTCGCCGTCTCCGAACCAAAGTCAGCTGTCGGAAAGTTATCGCCGAATTGGGAAGGACCTTACAAAGTCATCGATGATCTCGGACAAGGTGCGTATCGCCTATCAGACCTCGACGGGACGGCCCTGCCGAGGACATGGAATGCCGAACATTTACGACAATATTTCCCATAATGAGGTCGCTTCGGCACTCTAAGCGAGGTCGCTTCGACAACGACGAGGTCGTTTCCGCACTCTCTAAACGTAAGCCCGAGGTCCCTTCGGCACACCTTAAACGTAAGCCCGAGGTCCCTTCGGCACACCCTAAACGTAAGCCCGAGGTCTCTTCGGCACTCTCTAAACGTAAGCCCGAGGTCCCTTCGGCACACCCTAAACGTAAGCCCGAGGTCTCTTCGGCACACTCTAAACGTAAGCCCGAGGTCCCTTCGGCACACTAAACGCAAGCCCGAGGTCTCTTCGGCACACTCTAAACGTAAGCCCGAGGTCCCTTCGGCACTCTCTAAACGTAAGCCCGAGGTCTTTTCGGCACTCTATAAACGTGAGCCGGAGGCCTCTTCGGCACTCAAGTACGAGGTCGCCTCGGCACTCTTACAATGCGAGGTCGCTTAGGCACTCGCTAACGTGGTCGATTAGGCCCTCTCACCGACGAGGCAATTCTGAGCACACATGTCGACAAGTTCATTTATACAAACGCAATGGAATAGACAGTCGTCGGCTAGAAACTAAAACCGTGTATTCTCAGTGACGAGGATTACAGAGTACATAAAGGAAGGCGACTATTCCTCATTCAAAACAGCCTCAGCTGCCTGGTCGAGGGAACGATCAATAGCCGACTCCATGGCCTCGTCCACGACAGCGGCGAACTCCTTGCCTCCCCCCTCGGTGACCTGGTTGTCGCCGTCGTCGTCTTCAGCAAGAGTCGCTCCCGACAAATCGAGGTCGGGATACAACCCCTTAACCTTGGCAAGGCAGTCGTCGTATCCACCCTGGAAGAGGTCGGCGATCTCATCCTGAAGCTCGTCGGATTTGCGGTACTCCTCTATCGCCTTCTCCCTCTCCTCAGCAACGAGACGTGAAAAGTTGTTCTTCGTCTCCTTGTGGGCCGCAATCTCGTCGTATTGCGCCTTCTTCACAGCTTCAAGGGCCGCCTGGAGGGCGCCCTCCCTCTTCTTTGCCTCCTCCTCCAGGCGGAGACTACGGGCCTTCTCGGCGGCCACAAGCTCCTCGGCCTCGGCGATGCGTTTGTCGCAGGCCAGCCTCTTCACCTCAGCTCGGTGCACGAAGGCGTCGAAGGCGGCCAGCTGGCTCAGCATACCATGATAAAATTCATGCACGAGCCGACGTGCGGGGCGGCCAAGCGTTTCAGCCTTAACCTCGGGTGGCAAGGCTTGTCGGCCCCACTCGACGGGGTCCAAGGAAAAGCGAGCCTGAGGCGGAACTGAGGCGTCGGGTGCCGTACCCGACGACGCTGGAGCTGGGCGCTTCTTCGGTCTTTCTTCGGTCGACGGGACGGCTCCCGAGCTCTGACCAGGCGTCGGCGCCGGTGGTGGCACGGCCTCGGCATCGCGGTGGCGTTTCTCGGCACGGGAAGCCATCTTCTTCCCCCTTGATTGGGCTCGGCTCTTGGCCTGATCCACGAGCGACGGCCCCTTTCGCGAGGAGGGAGCAGAGCCAACCTTGTCGGCCATAGCTGCAAACACCCGACCGTTAGCTAAGGAAGCCGAGGATGGAGTAAAAAATACGACGACGAGGCTGGCAACCTTGTGTGCCCTCTTCGATCAGCTGGAATAACTCGTCCGAGATATCGATCAGGTTGGGGGGCTCCACCTCCTTCAAACACTTAAGGTCGTATAGCTCGGACGAAGTCAGCCTCGGCGATCCAAAAGCTTTGCTCCGGACGTCAACGGCCGACCACTTGGTTGGGAACGGCCAACCCGAGGAACTATAAACAAAAACAAAGTTCCTCTTCCAGCCGTGAAGCGAGGAAGGGAGTCTCCCGAGAATATGCCGACCATTCCTCGCCGCGAAGTAGAACCAGTCTCCGAACGGCTTGATAGAGAACAGGTACAGGAAAAGGCGCGAGGTCGGAGGGACCCCCGCCGAATAGCACAAGGAGAGAAAGCCGACGATTACTCGCCAGGCGTTCGGAGCCAACTGGGAAGGAGCCACCCCGAGCTCCAAGAGAAGAAAGATGACGAAGGGGTGGAAGGGGAAACAGAGGCCAGCCCGGACCGCCTCAGTGTAAACCGAGAACCCCCCGTCCAAAACATAGTGAGCCCTAAAATCCCTGTTGGCGCACACGAAGGCGTCGGCAGGGAGAACGAATCTAGGGTGCTTCCGTAGCCACTTGAAGGTCCCAGGGGAGGTCTCACAACGGGCTTCGGCCACGTTGTCGGCTCGACGGCGTGCACCGGAGGTGTGGGCCGAGGGTTCCTTGGGAACATAGGTCCCGTGGACTAATTCAAGAACGAAGGAATCGTCCACGGGCCCCCAGATCTGGGTTTCTACAGACACCGACCCCTCCCCAAGGCTTTCAGAAACATGGTCGGGAGCGTCGACGGGAACATGGGGGTCCCTAGATTTTGCGGACGACGAGGAGGAGGAAGCCTCAGGAGAGGTGGAGGAAGAGGAAAGGCTCATCGTTTACCTCGAAAGGAAGCAAGCGAAGACCGTCGATCGACTTCGTACGAGGACACGATCGTCGGATCGTCGGCAGACGTCGGGCGGCAGGGGTCGAAAGGCGCGCGCGCGAGGCAAAGGAACGTCTGTTTCGTATCGAACCTCAGCTATTTATAGCACCGCGATGCCAATGCAATCGGACGGCCCAGAAATCCTGCGCACCCAGGATTCCGCCACGTGTCGGAAGCCCGACGGCCTGGAGACGTTCACCCGGATCCGCGGCGTGCGCCCCGAAACCGGGCGGCGTCATCATGGCGCAGAGCTCAGAGGGGAGTACCTGACAAGCCGTCATCAGAAGTACCGCCATTATGACAAGACCACGACCTTCATCATAACAGTGGCAGAACGCCCCCAAATTCAGCGCGCGGAATGCGAGGCGGCGCCAACGCCCGTACGAATTCCTGAGAATAATAAATGGCTTCTCTTCGAGCCGAGGACTCGCCTCGAAAAGAACCCGGGGGACTAGTGATACGGTCGTCGTCAGCCGACAAATTGGGTCGACGAGATCAAGGATCGGCCATACCGACGATCCGACAATTAAGTTGTCGGAAGTCGTCGGCACAGGTTAGTCCATCACTGCCGAGAACTAATTCAAATAAGCACTAAGTCCGGGCATCCCCAGCCGGCGCCAGGTCACGCTTACCCTAGGTACAGACGAGCCCCGTAAATCACGACCCCCAGCTGGCCCATACCCGCTTTGGGCAAGCGGCTGTCAAGGCAGGACTCTCCCTGTCCAGCTGGCGAGGGTTCCCTGATTAGCGCCCCTGCCTCACGGAGGCTCGTCCGCCACTTTCCTTGTCTGTCCAAAGGACCAGGCCCTTATAAAAAGGATAGAGACCCACAAGGAAAAGGTACGCTATTCGTAGCACAAAAACTCTCTCTCTCTCTCTCTCTCTCTCTCTCTCTCTCTCTCTCTCTCTCTCTCTCTCTCTCTCTCTCTCTCTCTCTCTCTCTCTCTCTCTCTCTCTCTCTTAACGACTTTCTAACTTGATCGTCGGAGTGTCCGACCACCGAGGAGTCTCGGTGGTTCTTTGCAGGTTGAACTCACTCCTCTGACGACTGCGCGGCGCGACCAATCCCTCGGGGCCCACCCTGCTTGGCTCCGGCCGACGTTCCTTGCTGATTTTCTCAGCAACAATATCCATTCAGATTTGGTCACATCTTTTAACTGATACTAAATTAGAACGGCGTTACACGTGTGCAAATTACTTAAATTTATTTTCTCTCATTTTTCTATCAATTAGATATATTTTCAAATCTTCACGAAAACATGTATTTATAATCTTATCTTTCTTAATCTTATCACATATACATCTCAATATCTTCATCTCTATTACATATATTTTATTAATATGTTCTTTTGTACTGTCTAATATTCGGTATCATACAATAAAATAGGCTTCACTGCCGTCCTATAAAACTTCTCTTTAAATTTCACTTATATGACAATCGCTAAAGACTTTTGATGCACTTCTCCATTTTAGTCAATCTGTCTTAAACTTATGTGTCATTATCATGATAAATATCATCATTCTCTTTGATGATAGACACAAAATATCGAAAATTACTACTCTTAAAAATATCTTGTCCATCAATTTTAACCATATTTTTCTATAACACCCTCTCAATACTATATTTACATGCATAAATTTTGATTTACTCCTATCAATTTTAAAACATTTAGACTTCAATACATACCTTCAACTTTCTAACTTAACATTTAAACCATCAATACTCTCATTAATTAAGACAACATCATCCGTAAATAACATACGTTAAGTAATATCATAATACAATTATTTTGTTACCCCGTCTATAATTAGAGCAAAAGATATGGATTTATAGCAGAACCATGATGCAAATTTATAGTGAATGTAAATTCATAAGTCTCTACAACAATAATTCTCACACTTGTAGTAGCAACCCCATATATATCATGAATCAAGTCAGCACATTCTTGAGATACTCCTTTTTTTTTAATATCCACCAAATCAAATATCTCGATACTCGATTATACGACTTATTTAAATCGAGAAATTTATATATAAATATATTTTCATTTCTATATACATACTTCTCCATTATATGTCATAATAAGAAAATAACTTCTATAATATATTTACTTTGCATAAAACCAAATTGATTTTCCGATACATTAGTCATACATCACATTCGATTCTCGATTACTCTTTCCCAAAGTTTCGTAGTATGACTTATAAACTTAATTCTACGATAATTATTACAACTTTTAATATTCATTTTATTTTTATAGAAAGAAACCACAACACATTTTCTCTAATATTCTGACATTCTTCGTTCCTTCTAAATTTAATTAAAATTTTAGTTAACCACTTAATACCGATATCTCCTAAGCTTTTTCACACTTTAATAAGTATGACATCAAGTTCTAAGGCCTTGCCCAATTTCATTTGTTTTAAAACATCACTCACTTATGACATCTTAATAAGCATTGCAATATTGAAATTTATCAAAATTTGTTGACTTTTGGTTCTCTTCTAAAAAGACATCTTGAAAATAGTTTCCATTATGTAATTTTTTAATATAGCTACACATTCTCTCGTTAACCTTTGCATCATTAACTATAACTCTTTGGTCTTCATCTTTAATGCAACGAACATGATCTAAATCTCTACTTTTCATTTCTCTTAATTTAGCAAGTTTAAATTTGTCTTTTTCACTCTCCCGAATTCATAATTTATTATATAAATCTTCAAACGTCTTAGATTTATCGTCACTCACTATTCTCTTAACCCTCTTTTTAATTATTTTATGAACTTCTAAATTTTGACTATTTTTGTTAGTCGGTAAAGCCTTAAAACAATTACTTTTAACTCTAATTGTATTTTGAATTTCTTTCAGCCAAGTCTCTTTTTCTACATTCATTTTGTCTTTAAATTTATCTAAGAGTTGTTTTGCTACATTCTTTATGCAAAATGTAACATTATTCCACATTACATTAACTTCTTGATCTAAATTCTAAATATTTTATTTTACTATATACTTTTAAAACATTTCTAAATTTTTACTTTTCAAATTCTACCACTTAATTTTACACCAATTATTTATAATGGTTTTCCTTTTAAATGTTGACATAAAGACATCCATTACTAGTAATTTATAATGTGGGGCTAAATTCTCTTCAAAGATAACGTTGTAATCTTTACACAAAACTCTATTGGTCTTCCTAATAAGAAAATAATAAAATTGACTCTTATGTGTTCCTCTCTTATATGTTATTAGATGTTTGTCTTTATTCTTACAGAATGTATTAGCAATTACTAAATCACAGGCCATAGTAAAATCAATAACAGTAGTACACGTCATTTCTCTCGCCAAAACTAAATCCTCTGTGAATTCGCTGATATCCTCTATTACTTGTAACCATATGGCCATTAAGATCTTCATTGATAAAAATTTTCTCTTCATTAGAGATATTTTGGATCAATCTATCAATAGCCTCATAAAATTACTTTTTTATGCTATATTCTAAATCTGCTTGTGGTGCATATGTACTAACTATGTTCAAACTAATCTCATCTAAGATAAGTTTTATCAAAAGAAGTCTATCCCCATGTCTATTAACTACTACAACTTTATCATTTAAGTATTTATCTATTATTATAGCCACACCATTTCTAGAGTTACTAGTTATCGTATACCAATTTTTTATCCATCAATATATTTAGCTTTAGATCATTTCCACCTTGTCACGCCCCGCCAATTTAACAGCGGAATAAATCGGGGAGACGTGAGCAATGTATATGGTAGTGTAAATTACGCATACAGTCGCAAAAATCAGAACAACTAATTAACACCAATTGTAATAAACTCTTCATTTTATCGATTGATCACTAAGACTATTACAACCACTAATTCTGAGCCAAAATATAGGGCTCAAGGACATCATTACATTGGAAAAGATATTTAAGCAAATATCTAACTAGACTCTATGATACTAAGATCATTCCATCGTTATGACGTCAGGTCGCTCATCACTCGAGTCCATTCCCGTTGATGTATGTCATATTACCATACGTCTTACCTAAAACACATATAACAAATAGTGCAGGGTGAACGATAACGCTCAGTAGGACTTAATATCTCGTAAAGACAATCATATTTTAAGTAATTAATATCTTGTAAAGTAAGGTGACTAGAGAGAACGATCAAGTATATGCAAGAGAGTAATAGTACATGATAGCAAGAGAACGACAATACTTTTACATGGAAATAGCTCAACAAGCATGATAAAAGATTGACCATATAACGAGATAGCATGTAATGTTGCACAAAAGTGCACTAGTTGAGATAGCATGTTTGGTCGATCTTCTTGTCAACCGAGAGAATATAGTACTTTGATTGATTGTCTTCAATTAAATCTTGATAGTATGGCGCTTGGGTGTTATGCCGTACACCCTGATGATGATGCTCCCATGGGCAAATGGCACGTTTGGGCGCTCCTCCCAGGACCATATCGGGTCCTTTATAATAATGTCTGCCATGGTTATGTTTGTTATCTTATACAATCAAATAGATGGCCAAACATAATTTCAATAATAGATGAGAGTAAGTGATGAATAGACGATAGTATAGAGAGAACGTGAACATATGAGAGAAATAGGTTATTAGATGAGAACGAGGGTCACGTTCATAAATCGTCGGTAAATAGGTGATAATAACAATTGCACAACATACACACGATCGTGTATCGACAGTCCAGTAGAAGTCACAATCTCCCAATAGCCATGCTGCAAATACAGACCAGAGGTCCGACGTGATCTCAAGGTAAGAGAGAACAATCTGAGGTCGTTGGATCATGTCGATCCCTAAGGGTAAAATAAGTATTGATAGTATAACCCGCTCGTCAGTAATAGGCGTTCGCCAAAGCCAATGAGTCTTATGGAGGCATAGACAAGGAGTTCTTGGTCCAATCATGAGTATTTCTAACATAGAGGTCGTCCAAGCCAAAATAAAATGTGTATAAAAATGATTGTCTGTTTTGCCTTGAGTGCTCGAAAACAAGTCCATTTAATAACATAGGGAAATTTACACGAATAATTACACTTAATTACCAAATATATTATTGAGTAATTTCTGTAAGGTCTCTTGACAAAAATTCATGTTGGGTGTATGCATGTGAGAGATAATCATTGATAACATTAGAGAGTTGTGCACACATCTTTTAATTAATAAAATCATGTAATTATTATGAAAAAATACATTAACATTTTGTTACTGTTCATAACAGTACATTATAGGGGTTAAGCCATGATTATAGAACATGATTATCATGGTTTACATGGAAATTAGGGTTTCTGGAAGTTACAGTCAGGTAGCGACGTCGGCCAGCATCGCATTCAGGTCGCGAAAGGTCAGACTGACGCGTTTAGGTCGCGACCGACAAGCCGACGCGACGACGAAGTTCTCGTAGTGATGTGTCGGGGCGACGCGTTTAGGTCGAGACTAACATGATTGAAAGATCGCGACACAGGGTCCCGTCGCGTTAAGAACGCAACGTGAGGCCTTCGCGACCTGGTTGAGAATGCGACCTATCGGGTCATCACGTTCTCAAGGTCTCAGCCCAAACCTAGAGAGTTGGTCAGGCCACCTTGGGCTGCGGTCCATGCAACCAAGGGCTTGACACAAGGGTCTTTAAAAGTTAATATCAAATCTTATACTAGATGAAAAGTCATGAAATCAATTTTAAACGAAACTATACTTAAAGGGGTATCAACAGTAAAGAGTAATTAGACTTCTAACACGGTATGGGCATGCTGTGATCAATGTACTTCATGATAAATCACAAATATGACACATTGATGAAAAATGATTTAATTCGAAAAGAATACTTGATAGAAATTGGGGAAAATAGAATCATTAGATTACTGACATCAATTAGCATGCATAATAAAAGTTGCAAGGTACGAGATTAAGCATGGACATAGATTTAGGGTGAATAAGTCAAGTCGGGTACATGTTCTTAATAGAACTTTGAGCACGAAATACTCATGCATGACATAATGAAATTTGGGGAAAATATGGGGCTTTTGATGCTCGGATCATGGTCTATCTAGTTCAAAATTAGTTTATTTTTGCTTGAGAGATTATCTACCTTTGAGCGCTTTTGTGAAGAATGCTAGAAGCTCTCCTTCCAAGTCTTTTTCTCCACGAATTCCTCCTCATTTGGCCTCCTTCCCACGTCTAAGAGATCTCAATTGAGCATTAGGGTCGGCCATGAGGGGTTTATTTAAGGGTAATGTAGTGTTATTTTCTAATACAACTCTACCTCTCCTCCAACTTCGAATTTCTCTATTTCTCTAACTTTTTTCTAGTATTTATCACTCTAATTGGCTTAGGATGGACTCTAATTCTGGGGCCAACATGTTAGGGTAGTGTTAGGACTCCGTTTTGAATTTATATGAGTCATATTAGTGATTTAATTGACCCTTTTAATTAGGGGATAATATAATTACGAATTTTATAGTATTTTCTTTTATTATGTCATTTTAAACTCATTTAAATATAAGTCTCTTATATTTATCCCAATTGTCTCTTATCTAAATCTTCTTTTTAGATTTGGATAGAGATAGATTTCATGTCTAATGGGTTAGATTAGGGTTGTGACTCTTTTTAAGATAATTACATGAGTTGTAAAGAGATTTTCTTATTATTTTTAATTTACCAATAATTTAGCCACGAATTTAATTCTATTTATCTCTCATCCATCATTTGGACTATTGCTTTTGGCCCAATAACCCATGTATGGATCAATTGTACAACTCATATACTTAATTTACTTAATGAGTTTTAAATATCCCTTTTAAATTAGAGAGTTTATTCATGGGTCAAAATTGTCTATTGATCCACTTCCCATAATGGGCTGTCAACACATCTTGTTTGGAGTCTACCCACATGTTTATTTTGATTTATAATTCACTTTGGCACATATGATAATGAGTTCTCCGACTTATTCTTTGATTACGATAATAAATCGTAAAAAATCTTAAACTTGCTCCAAATGATTTTTCTATGCCCAAAAGTTTTGACGGGTCATTAGATAATTCTATTTAAGATATAACTATTATTTTTACGGAATTTTTATATGGGTTTACACGCATGCAATAATGATGCATACCTTTTTAACTATTTTAAAATTATAAATCGATAAATTTTCAATTCATCTATAATTTTTAATTAATAAATTTCGGGGGTATTACACACCTATTTTTTTGTAAGAATGTTATGCTAATCCTCATATTCTTCGTTAACTTAATCAACTCTAAGCTAACTTAATCAACTCTAAGCTATTATTCGTTAAAGTTCCTATATTCCAAGTAGCTAAACAAATTCTATACTTTTGGACTAACTTAATTATTTACTCGTATTCGTCTAACCTCACACGTGAACCCTTGATTATTTGACACCGCAATCAAGTGCCATTGCTATGCATCACTTATGGGAAACGCCCTAGTTAGCCTTTGCTCACTTATCTTTCAATTTGATTTGCGATATAATGTATCGCTTATGGGGAACGCCATAGTATTAACACAAATATTTAGATCAAAATTCATGTAAAAATTTAACATTATTCTTACTGTTGACTGTCAACCTAACGCAAAACCCTCTTCCTTTCTCACTCAAGCTTGGGACCGGCTATGATAGAGTTGTGTTCTTTATTATAATGGAAAAAATATTGTAACATGGAATAACATTTATTGTAACTGAACTTAATGTATATTATAAAAGGCACTTAATGTTTACAGACAAAAAAATTTTGTAACAATGAATAACATTTATTGTAATAGGCTGTGATGTTTAATGTAATTGATAATAATATTTACTGAAAAAAGACTTAACATTTACTGTAACTGATATAAAAAAATATATTGTAAATAAAAACAACATGTTACATTACGGCGAGAAATTTAAATATCGACACCAAAAGGATGAAAAACATCTCTTGAGGCTCATAAATACTAAAAAACAAAAAATAAAGACTAAAAATTAAACTACATAGAAAGAAAGAACTTTGTGACATTTAGTATTCCGATATGGATTAAAAAATAAGTAAATATATTTAATTATTTTTTCTAATATAATGACATACCTCAATAAGATCTAGGCCGCCCTAAAACACCCATCTAGGTGCCATATTGGGGCACCTTTTTAAATCCCATAAGATAGACCTTCGTCTAACCATCGATTGAACACCATTTATCACATGCGGCACCTTGACAATAATATACAAAACTTACTAAAAATTTTATATGTCATTAGATAACAATGAAAAACTCCATCTAATCTATACACCTAAAATAAAGAGATTAGAAGATTTGAACTACAATATTATATATGACAAATTAATTAACAATCTATGACTGTAATAAATGAAGTCTTTGTTATAACAAAATTTAACGTACACTGTAACAAAGGATAACACTTATTGTAATAAGTTACATATTTGTTAGAGATTAAAAAATAAGTCAAATATCTAATAGAAACTTTTAATTAATTTATCTTATTATCTACTTATTGTAGTTACTCCATCTATTTTTTTTTTGAACTGCAAGCTCTCTTCAAAATTAAACGTTGAGAAATATAGAGGCGGTTCTAATCTGCAAATGAGGGTATTTATCCAATTAAATCTGTTAGAGATAAGTGTTATGATTGTAAGAATTAAGATTTATCATGTCGCTATGATACCGTACCTACCCTGTCAAGACGTTAGTGAGTCAAGACATGATCGACATGTTGAGTTATAATCGATCAATTCAATTAGACGATCGATTTTTCTCGATCAGTTAACAAATTTTTAGGAGAGTGACATAAAAAAATCTTTTTTTTTTTAATCAATAAAAATGTGGCACAGTCCATTGCCGCAATATGACCAACGTTGACAAGAACTAGAACTTAGAAGGCTAGTAACTTTGGTTTAAGGAAAAAAATAGAGAGAGAGGAGTGATCTATGAGAGGAGGCGATAAGCGGATATTGCTTCCGGTCGATTCCCGTTCTTCTCTTTTGTATCCCTGGCAAGCTTCTCAGTCTTTTGCTGCTTCTTCCTTCAGTGGCTTCCTCGGGAAGAAGTCCCCGATCTCGCCTCGCAAAACCCTAAATCCCCCGCCTGCCTGTCGTCGATCCGCTCCATCCGCGCCACCGCGACCGTAGTCTGCAGATCGAGCCCTCGCGCCCGCCGGCGTCCTCGCTTCTTTTTCTCAGGTCAGGCCTCCACCACCGCCGCTTGGTGCCGTCGTCCCTTGCATCGATCTACCTGTTTTGTCGTTTTTTTCCCCTCATCCCTTGCAACGACCTGAGGAATTATAGATTGACGAGCATTTAAGATGCAAGCTACTCGATTTAGTTGGTGAAATACATGAACTTGCAAGTGTTCCCCGTGATATCAATTTTGTTCCTCTTGTAAAAAAAAAAAAATTGTTTCCAAAACTAGGAGACTGATATAAACAGTCATGTTTGTATAATGCTGCTTTTAGTGGTGAGCTGCATATTATGCTTGAAGGAACTCGTTGGCTGCCCATGAATGTATATTTTTCTGTCTTACTAAGTAGGAACAAGACAGACACACCTCATTCCGAGCAGCTTTGTCTATTTTTTGTTGGCTCGATGGATGTAGAATAAGCATAATTTGGCTGTATGAAATCTGATCACATTCTTTCTATTATTCAAATAAAAAGACAAGAAAAGAATTGCATTTCAAGATTCAAAATTACAGTTATGGTAGTGCAATATTGTTTCCACGTGTTATTGACTCATAATGCTCAATAACAGGCTGACGTAGCGGCAATTACATTGTATTAGTAACAAATCCCTTGTTCTTTTCAGTAAGACTGAAAGTAGCTACAAAGTGGGGGAAAACAAGAATTTTAAATGCTGATAAGTAGGTAGGAAACAAAGCTTGAGACTTGGTTCTTGCTGTCAGCATGAAAAGCTTGTCAATAGGAAATAAGAATTGCAAAAGCGAAGATGAAAAGTAATATAAGTTTCCTGACCCTTTGCGGCAACAACTCATGAACAATATGATAGAGTGGGATTGCCAAAGAAAGAGAAGAAACCAGCAAGTGGGGGAAGCAGGGAAGAGCTAATAAAGCACCAAGAAGGAAATAAACCAACCATTTGCATTTTCCCCTTCAAAATTGAAAATAATGTAAGAACAGATAGGCTAGATAGGGGCGAAAGGAGTTCTTTAACAAAGCTCGTCATTCCTCCAGCTACTTCTATGTTGGTGTTTAGGGGATCCAGGCAGAGTAGACAACTCTTCAAAGAGGGGAAATACCTTATAAAGTGATATCCACCATAATTTTTCTTCCCTTGCATGGCTGCTCAGCTAGTGTAGAGTTATTTTTTAATCATTTTGTGTCATGTATTAGCAGATTCAATGGCTTGTGATAAAACATGTCGGGTAAATTACTTTGAGAAAAGGAAGCTGCACTAATTGTTCAGATGGACTTTACATGTGGCCACTCAGGTGACCAGCTTTCTAAATACCGGCTACAAGCCTGCAAGAATATTTGTAGATTCTCCAGGATAGCTTTTCATGAGTGAAAAATTGTTGTAGGGAGGGTCCTTTAATCTAACATATGTATTATAGCTTTTTGGGCAGCTCAAGCAAGGGTAGGCAATGATAGTTGCAGTCATAGATATCGGACTATGTATGCCAGGGATTGCTCTAGAATTTTGATGATCTGATCTTGCATATATGCAGATCAGGGTAAGCTGAACTTGTAGGGTTCCAGAGTTGATAATCGTGTTTGTGGACTTCATTGTATCATTTAAATTTTTCCATAGCTAGACTTATGTTAAATTTGTGTCAGGACCTTCACTGTAAGTCCTTCAAATATTGTTGCTGTTGCTGAGGGTGCACAGTTGAGGAATCTATCCTCATCTTGTATTGTACTACCCCTATTTGTTACCTTTTAATAAAATGGGTGATATGTGCCACTTTTTTCTGGGAAACATTTGTCTCATGGCCTTGTAATCTTAGCATTGTAGCGCATCATAATTGTTCCTTTGCCTTGTTCATTGATCCTTTGTGGTGTTGTTTATTTATTCATAAAATAATGTAACTCTATGGTTTTGAAACTTTTTTTATTTGTCTGATTTTTTAGCCGGCAGCTTTTTATCGGATGATGGCAAAATAAAAAAAAGGTATCTTTGATTGTTTGATGTAATTTCATCGCTTTACTCCGGTTTTGATTTTTGGTTGGTATGGTCCATAAACCAAAAGAAAAATCCTATTGCCACATATGCTGACATGATTCAATGTACTATTTCTTACAGTGAAGCAAAAAACTGGGAGATGCCATAAAGTGAAACAATTATAGAGTTTTTATGTGTTTTACCACATATCAAGCAAGACCTACGTGTTTGATAGATGCTGGTTAGATGTGTCTTGCTTGTGCTTAGATTTGGAAAATATGGTCAAACATGAGAAAGTGAGTCGTGCTTAGATTTGGAAAATATGGTCAAACATGAGAAAGTGATGTGTGATATTTTGCTTCTGTGATATGCCATTATTGAAATGATCACTTTCCTACGAATGCATTTGTAAGAGAGAATTGTCATGTATGAAAAATCTGTGTCACAAGTGGGATTTTTTTAATGGTGATGTGATTCTTTTATTATGATGGAGCAGGGTTTCTCTAATGAGGCTTCCGGTGCCGGCCAGGGCTCCGACAACATGCTCCCTCCTCGGTCTCTTCTCCCCCCATGGTTCTTCTTCTAGGATTGCCCCATCCTTCGCTGGCTCCTCTCCCTCCTCTCCCCATTACTCCTCCGGCACTGCAGCCGGTGAGACGCAGACGCAGAAACTAGAGCGGATCGCCGACGAGCTCCTCGACCTAAACAAGCTCGAAAGGCACGACTATTCTATCCTCTTCCGCCTCAAGCTCGGCCTCAACCGGTGGGGCCCCGCGGGGGTTGCAGTCGTGGCTACAGGCTCTGGCGCCGGCTCAGAGGGGGCGAAGGGCGCAGGCGCCGCAGCGGCCACAGTGGAGAAGTCAACATTTGATGTGAAACTAGAGAAGTTCGACGCAACAACGAAGATCAAGGTGATCAAGGAGGTAAGGGGTTTCACGGATCTCGGGTTGAAGGAGGCCAAGGACCTGGTGGAGAAGGCCCCCGTGGTGGTGAAGAAGCAGGTCACCAAGGAGGAGGCAGAGCAGATCGCCGCCAAGCTGAAGGAGGTCGGTGCCACAGTCGTCTTGGAGTGATATTTATGAACTCGGTAATGTCAGAGATGGGAAATCATACAATTTTTTAGATTCTTCTTTCGTTTTGCTACTGTTTCTGTAAATTATGGATCCTAAAGTAGATCACTTGAGCAACTCAGTTCGCATCTCCTTTGGTTGGATGCCAACAGCATGGTTCCCCATTGCTAACCATAAAATTTTATCCATTCAATTTGGGCTCAGATGAACTTCGAATGATGAGCTGTACTCAAGGCCCATGGTTTGCCATCCATATCCACCAGATTTGGGGGGTCAGAGTTTCAAATCCCACTGAGACCAATATAAAAAGAATTTTACGGATAATATAATAGGGTAATTTTCCAAAAGAAATTCAAATGATGAGCTGATACCTTCAGATATGATTGTTTTTTTAAATCAAATCAATTTTGGGGTGTTTTGATAACTTGATAGACTATGCCTGGATAGTTTTTTTTTTGGGTAAATTAATTAGGAGTCCTTAAAAAATATTTGACTTATTTTTTAGTCTCTGACAGAGCTGTAACTCATTACAGTAAGTGTTATCTCTTGTTACAGTATACGTTAAATCATATTACAGTAAAGACCTCCCTATTACAGTCAGAAATTTCTAATTAAATTTTCCTTTTTTTACCATAAAATATGTTGCCATTCATTCATAAAATAACCAGCACAAACAGAGTAAGGATGGCTTACGCCGAAGAACTTGGTGGCAAGGCCATCTGACAGCGCACGTTTGCACGCACCAGCCTAGGAACCATTGAGCAATACAACGAAGCAACCCATCAGAATGTCCAAAGAACAATACACAGGAGCACTCCAAACCAAACATCTCACAGGGACAGTGGGGGAGATGACCGGACTTCGTCAGCGGCGATCCACCATAATACAGCACATCCACAGACAGTTAGGACACTGGAGAGGAGCTCGAATACTGGCCGATAAAGGAGTGTCTAGGGGCATGAATAAGAGTGCCAAATAACCTGCATCGCTGCCAAATCTGGGTGCTGCACATATCTGTCTTTAACAGCCGCCGACGAACGCCAGCAAGGGGTCAGCAGGGGGAAGCAATCCCTCGAGCACCTTGAACGCAGAGGGAGGAGCTTGACATGACTAGACAAAGGGGAGCACCACTGCAGGGACGAGCATAGGGCCGCCGAAGATGTAGCAAGAGAGAATTGGGCGGTCGACAATACCCACTGTGACGATGCCAAACTAGGAGCCCACAAGGGGAGAGGATGACGTCTCCACCAAAAGCAACAGAACCCACACACAAGAAACAACACAGGAGAGGAAAAACAAGTGCCCCCATCAATGCAACAAGGAGATAAATAGGCCGAACCCTGACCTCTACACGAGTCGGAGAAGATACCATTGACCTAGCCGGAGGAGAAACCTCCAGGTAGGTCGGCGAATGAGAAACCTCCCCACAGGGGAGAACAAGTTGGGGATCAAAATCCCCAAGACAAAACATCTCCTTGGAAGGGAGATCTGAACTTGTATTAGAAAATAGAGATAAACATGAAAAAATCGTAATTGAAAGGAGTTAGAGTTGTATTAGGAAATAAAAAGATTATATATATATATATATAAACTCCCCGAATCTTCTCATGGCCGACCCTATTACTGCTTTGAGCTTCTGTAGGATGTGAAAGGAAGGCTATCAAAGGAGGATTTCATAGGAAGAAAGAGCCCTAGGAGATCTACAAGGAGTTCTTCATGTTCTAGCTCTAGTTTCTCAAATTCGTCAAAAGGTAGACATTCTCTCGAGCAAAACCTAATTAAAATCTTTATGTGGATTGATCTTAATGTTAGAAACACAATCTCCACGTTTTCCTCAATTTTTATCATCCATACAATGAGTATTTTGCATCCAATGTTTAACTTGTTCATGTTATCCCGAGCTTTATTATTCATGCTAAATCTTTTTGAATCCATGTTCTCACTTCTCATCTCAAATTTCTTCTTTTTATATTTTCTTAAGTATTTTAACTTTGATTTATGACCGGCTTGATGATTTTTCATGCACTACGCTTCGAGATTTAAGTGTTTCTTTACCCTTGTGTCACGAATGGGCTTTCTACGTTTGAACGTGGTAGCCCTGGTGACTGTGTCCAGAACGCGACGACATGATACGTCGCGTTCTGAACGCGACACCCTATCCCGATGCGTTCACTTAAGTGGAATGCGCCGCACCCCTAAACCTCGTTCTGAATGCGACTGTTCACCGTGTTGCGTTCTGACTGTCGGTTCTGACTCCCATAAATTTAGGGTTCTAAATGTTTGTTTAATCCATCTGAAGTTGATCTATGATAAACCAACATATTAATGAAGTTCATGTAAGTAAGCTTTTAATGATTTCTTAATCTCTTCATGATACCCATGTTTTGATCTCATGCTGTCTCTTATAACCATCCATTGAACCTTAACTTGGGTCATCATCATGTTGATGACTATAAAGAATTACATTATCATGATAAATATAGTCTTGAGGAATTAACACGAAGGACATGAACTAACAACGATTTATATACATGATTTGTCTTCATATCTATCATCGTTTTGGAGCACCGTTATCGTTGCTCTGCTATTCTAGAAGTCCTTTAGAAGGCCGAACAATTATTTCCACACCCTATTGATATTGTGAGAACCCTCCGCCGGATATTTCTCTTGTCGTATTGAAACTCTTTTGTCACGGTCTCTGTAAGTCTGAAAATCCCTTAAGACGCCGAGCTGGTTGTACCATCAACATCTGAACATCTCTAGGGACCATGTTAGACCCGCACGACATGATCAAACTGGCCTCTATATTTTCTCTGTGAACACGCCCTTTCTTCTGACCGGTGTTCTTTGTTGGCCCACAGCAACAATGTATTAATCACCTAGAGGGGGGGGGGGGTGAATAAGATGATAGAAAAAAATAGATGCAAATTAAACATCTGAAATACATGAACTTGCAAGTGTTCCCCGTGAGATCAATTTTGTTCCTCTTGTATAAAAAAAGAGAGATCATTTTGTTCCCAAAACTCGGAGACTGATATGGACAGTCCTCTTTTTATAATGCTGCTTTTAGTGGTAAGCTGCATATTATGTTTGAAGGAACTCCTTGGCTGCTCATGAATGTATATTTTTCTGTCTTACTGAGTAGGAACAAGACAGAGTCCACACCTCATTCCGAGCAGCTTTGTCTATTTTTTGTTGGCTCGATGGATGTAGAATAAGCATAATTTGGCCGTATGAAATCTGATCACATTCTTTCTATTATTCAAATAAAGAGACAATAAAAGAATTGCATTCCAAGATTCAAAATTACAGTTATGGTAGTGGCATATTGTTTCCAAGTGTTATTGACTCATAATGCTCAATAACAGGCTGACGTAACATATCCCTTGTCCTTTTCAGTCAGACTGAAAGTAGCAACGAAGTGGGGGAAAACAAGAATTTTAAATGCTGATAAGTAGGTAGGAAACAGAGCTTGAGACTTGGTTCTTTCTGTCAGCATGAAAAGCTTGTCAAGAGGAAATAAGAATTGCAAAAGCGAAGATGAAAAGTAATATAAGTTTCCTGACCCTTTGCGGCAACAACTTATGAACAATATGATAGAGTGGGATTGCCAAAGAAAGAGAAGAAATCAGCAAGTGGGGGAAGCAGGACGAGCTAATAAAGCACCATGAAGGAAATAAACCAACCATTTGCATTTTTTCCCTTCAAAATTGAAAATAATGCAAGAACAGATAGGCTAAATTGGGGCGAAAAGGAGTTCTTTAACAAAGCTCATCATTCCTCCAGCTACTTCTACGTAGGTGTTTAGGGGATCCAAGCAGGGTAGACGACTCTTTGAAGAGAGGAAATACCTTATAAAGTGATATCCACCATAATTTTTCTTCCCTTGCATGGCTGCACAGCTAGTGTAGAGTTATTTTTTAATCATTTTGTGTCATGTATTAGCAGATTCAATGGTATGTGATAAAACATGTCGAGTAAATTACTTTGAGAACAGGAAGCTTTACTATTGTTCAGATGGACTTTACATGTGGCCACTCAGGTGGCCAGCTTTCTAAATACTGGCTGCAAGCTGTTGACACGAGATTTTTTTCTCTCTCGCACACCCCATTTCGTCGGGTACTGTTTCAATTTTTTTTATTTGGTTTGGTTTCAAGGTATTCATTCATTTCCCATACTTTTTTGTATTTGTGGTATTTGTGGGGCGTGTCAGCCTGTCTAGCAGACAGAAAAAGAGGATCCGCGCAATGCGGAAAAGGAATTTTGGTGTCCGTGGGACGGACGGGTATGGTGTCCGTGAAACGGACGATGGAGGTGCCCGTAAAACGGACGGGTTGTGTCCGCGAACGGACGGGTGCGCCGTTTTTAATCTGAACTCCTTGAGTCCCATGTCTATTCTCATCAGGCGATTAGGGTAGCATGTGCTGGACCTCTGTCTCCATCGACCGAAGTCGATGTTACATTTACATCGAGTTAAAACTCTTGGTATTATTTAATACCAATTTCTAACCCGAATACCATTCATAGTAAATGACGAGAAAAATATACATGCTTTTTTTAGAAAATCCTGGTATGACATGTTTTTCCTTTCTTTTGATTATTTTTGAAATACTTTTGCTTTGGATATTTCATTTTTTTTGAAATGACTGCCCTTTTGGAGTACAAAGTTTGATTTTTTTGAAAAGGGGAACGGGTATATACCCGTGGACCTATTTGAGGTCTTTTCTTCTTTTGCAAAAGGGTTGATTAGACAATTTATTTGGGAAAACATGAAGATTATTATTATAAACGGATATATACCCGTGGATTTTGATTCTGAACTTGGGAGGTATTATAACCCAGAGTAACACTTTCGTATTAGGAGGATTACTGTGCCAATTTTTATATGGGGTCCTTTCACAGTGCCATTTTTGAGCAAAGCCCGAGTTTGAGGCAGAGTTTCTTTTCTCCTCATTTCTCGCTCATGCGGATATGATTTTGGGAGAGCATATGAATATATCTCCATTGAAGTCCTTGTCATATTGCGATTTCCATCCAAAGTCCATTTCCACGGGTATAGTTCTCGTGAAGGTGCATATAGGCCTTTGCTTGGAATGTTTAGATACGGTTCTTGTCTTATTCCTTTTTCTTTGGATGTGTGTATATTATCACAATCTTTCTGTATGTGCGGGTATGCTCCAATAAGCCTCCTGCTTAGGCGGAGTGTCCTCATAGAGATGTTTTCATATGGATGTATGCTTATATCCATGTATTCTCGGGAGAAACTTTGCCCGGAGGGGCTCTGCTTTAAGAAGGTATATGTATATAAACACAAATTTGCACTTTATGAATATGTTCTCAAACGGCGTCTCTATTTAAGTAGAGTATCTGGTAGAAAAGTGCCCCCGTATGAACGGAGTCTCTTTTGAGAAACATATACACAATGAGGCATATTCGTGGTTATATAGATATATTCTCGGGCGGAGTCTCTATTTGGGCAGAGATTCCACTAAGAAATACATTCATATAAACATAAAGTTTGTGATTATACGGATATGAATTTAGAAGGAACTTTTGTCCGGGCAAGATTCCTCCTAAGAGACATACGCGTATAGGCACAAATTTGTGATTTTTATGGATATATTCTTAGGGGAGTCTCCATTTGGGCAGAGTTTCCCCTAAGGAACATATACATAAGAACATAAATTTGTGAATATACGAATATGTCCTTGGACAGAACCTCTGTTTGGGCAGAGCTTCCTCTAAGAAACATATACATATAACACGAGTTTGTATTTATATGGATACGTCCCCTAAGAGAGATTTTTGCCTGGGCGAGATTCTCCTCAAGGAACATATTTGTATAATTACAAATTTGTGATCTTTATATATTTGTTCTTGGACGGAATCTCCACTTGGGCAGAGTTTCGTCTTAAGAAACATATATACAAGAACACAAATTTGTGAATATACGAATATGTCCTTGGGCAGAACCTCCGCTTGTGCAGAGTCTCCTCAAGAAAACATATACATGTAAGCACAAAATCCACCATCCCAGAGACTTGCTCGATGGGCGGGGAGAACATGGGTATTTAAATACCATGTGTCCATAGAGACTTGCTCGATATGGACGGTATTTAAACCCCGGGAATATCACCCCACAGAGACTTGCTCAATGTGAGGGATGGGGATTAAGAAGGAATGTCGATGACGATTACGCCGACAACTCTCCTCTCCACGCCTGGCCTATCGGGCTAAAGAAGGGGATTTGTACCTTCGCACACCAAGCAAGGGGGTTTAGAGAATGAGAGAGGGAATGAGCAAATGTTCTTTTCTATTTTTCTGGATTTTTCAACAGGGCTTTGCCGGAGCAATTTTTGGAACCCCCCTTTCCTTTGGAATAGGGGGGTATTTATAGGGGGAAGACCCCCCTTACATTGGGTCGGGAGAGTCCCAACCGATGGTGACCTCATGATGAGGTCACCATCGGTTAGGGGAGATCCCCCCTTAACCGATGGTGACCTCATTTACCTCATCGTCGGTTAGGGGCTGCCTAACCGATGGAGGGGGGGGGGGGGAATTTTCTATAAATACCCCCCACACCCCCATTTCTCAAGTGTTGGGGCCGGAGGTATGCTTGTTCTTTGTACTTCTGCGGAAAATATGAGAAGGCACAACTGACCAGTAGCCATACCAGCTGGGAGAAGTGAAATCAATAATCCGATCCAAAAGACATCGGATATCATGATTTCCGGCAGCATATCGAGAGTCACCAGGCATCAGATAAGTGCCATTAATCTCCATCGCAGTTGTATGGCGATTCTGCAAGTTCCAAATGACAGGGGACATCTTCCGTGACCGATTATAACAATCAAAATCACGGTTAAAGGCGCCAAGATTATTAGCCGTTGGCATCCT
Organism: Colocasia esculenta; assembly: GCA_014218235.1. Taxonomy (NCBI): domain Eukaryota; kingdom Viridiplantae; phylum Streptophyta; class Magnoliopsida; order Alismatales; family Araceae; genus Colocasia; species Colocasia esculenta. The sequence goes on from CM024760.1 coordinate 177,890,373, forward strand.
CTTCAAAGTCATATATTCCAGAGGGAAACTGGGATAGGAAAAGGCACAGGTACCCAGGAGGCTATCCCGGAACCTTAAAATGGCGAATTCTAGATATCTCCTCTTGGCCAAAATACAAGGATCATTCTCAAGCATATTAGGTGGGATGAACTGTTGGATGAAGGAGAATAATTCCCTGTCAAATGGGAAATGGCTTGGATAGCCTCCTTTTCGCACATAATGATAAGTCCCATTTTGACGACAAATGCGAGAATAATCTACTGAGCCATTTGGTGCAAGGCCTTCAGGGTTAAGGGTTGCTACTACGTGGTAACCGCTATCCAGGGAGGATAAATTGGCTTCAGTAATACGGGGCCTCGCCAGGGCAGGCATCATAATTCCTTTTGGAACGACTCCGTCACGGGTCTTTTGGCTATGACTGTCGCGAGCCAAGTAGTTCTTTTTGAAAGGCATGGTCAAAAGCCTGAAAAGAAAAAGTGCAGGCAGAAGAAAATGAGAAAAAATGGATAAAGATGCTAGGCCCAGCTAAGTAAAATCCGAGAGCAACACAGAGATACTTCGGAATGCAAAGCAAGAATTCACACGGGCCGCGTGCCGTCACTTGTTGATTCCGGCACGTGTCCCGTGGGGGGCATTTGTTGCAAGGTAAAATTGTAACAAATACCTACTATGCAAAGTAGGGATGATCCACTATATAGTGGTCTAAGAAATTAATCAGCTGGACGGCCTACTCAGAAAGAAGGTTGAGTAAATTGTGATTTAAAGTGCCTGTCAGGTTACTTAGGTTACAAATTTATTCGGAGGTCCGTCTCCAAGTCCAACAAGGAAGTTATGGTCCCTAAGTGGTGCCTGGTCTTCCGGTTAAAATGAAGTCCAAGGAAGAACTCTCCTTCGTTCAAGTATGGTTCAAGTACAAAGCACGGAAAAATCCGACAGCACAAGGTCTTAAGACCAAGTATAAAGTACAAAGAACAAGCTCGAGGAAGGACTCCAAAGCTTTGCACAACAGTCTTCTATTGGGCGAAACTCCAAGGAAGCAGAGTAGGATTCCAGCAGCACCTCCGGCCCCAACAATTGAGAAATGGGGGTGTGGGGGGGTATTTATAGAAAATCCCCCCCCCCCCCCCCCCCTCCATCGGTTAGGCAGCTTTGCAAAAGTACAAAGAACAAGCTCGAGGAAGGACTCCAAAGCTTTGCACAGCAGTCTTCTATTGGGCAAAACTCCAAGGAAGCAGAGCAGGATTCCAGCAGCACCTCCGGCCCCAACACTTGAGAAATGGGGGTGTGGGGGGGTATTTATAGAAAATTCCCCCCCCCCCCCCCTCCATCGGTTAGGCAGCCCCTAATCGATGGTGACCTCAACATGAGGTCACCATGAGGTCACCATCGGTTAAGGGGGATCCCCTAACCGATGGTGACCTCGGCATGAGGTCACCATCGGTTAGGACCCCCCTAACCGATGGTGACCTCACGATGAGGTCACCATCGGTTAAGGGGGGATCTCCCCTAACCGATGGTGACCTCATCATGAGGTCACCATCGGTTGGGACTCTCCCGACCCAATGTAAGGGGGGTCTTCCCCCTATAAATACCCCCCCTATTCCAAAGGAAAGGGGGGTTCCAAAAATTGCTCCGGCAAAGCCCTGTTGAAAAATCCAGAAAAATAGAAAAGAGCATTTGCTCATTCCCTCTCTCATTCTCCAAATCCCCTTGCTTGGTGTGCGAAGGTACAAATCCCCTTCTTTAGCCCGATAGGCCAGGCGTGGAGAGGAGAGTTGTCGGCGTAATCGTCATCGACATTCCTTCTTAATCCCCATCCCTCACATTGAGCAAGTCTCTGTGGGGTGATATTCCCGGGGTTTAAATACCGTCCATATCGAGCAAGTCTCTATGGACACATGGTATTTAAATACCCATGTTCTCCCCGCCCATCGAGCAAGTCTTTGGGATGGTGGATTTTCTGCTTATATGTATATGTTTTCTTAAGGAGACTCTCCCCAAGCGGAGGTTCTGCCCAAGGACATATTCGTATATTCACAAATTTGTGTTCTTGTATATATGTTTCTTAAGACGAAACTCTGCCCAAGTGGAGATTCCGTCCAAGAACACATATATAAAGATTGCAAATTTGTAATTATACAAATATGTTCCTTGAGGAGAATCTCGCCCAGGCAAAAATCTCTCTCAGGGGACGTATCCATATAAATACAAACTCGTGTTATATGTATATGTTTCTTAGAGGAAGCTCTGCCCAAGCGGAGGTTCTGTCCAAGGACATATTCGTATATTCACAAATTTATGTTCTTATGTATATGTTCCTTAGGGGAAACTCTGCCCAAATGGAGACTCCCCTAAGAATATATCCATAAAAATCACAAATTTGTGACTATACGCGTATGTCTCTTATGAGGAATCCTGCCCGGACAAAAGTTCCTTCTAAATTCATATCCGTATAATCACAAACTTTATGTTTATATGAATGTATTTCTTAGTGGAATCTCTACCCAAATAGAAACTCCGCCCGAGAATATATCTATATAACCACGAATATGCCTCATTGTGTATATGTTTCTCAGAAGAGACTCCGTTCATACGGGGGCACTTTTCTACCAGATACTCTACTCAAATAGAGACGCCGTTTGAGAACATATTCATAAAGTGCAAATTTGTGTTTATATACATATACCTTCTTAGGGCAGAGCCCCTCCAGGCAAAATTTCTGCCGAGAATACATGGATATTAGCATACACCCATATGAAAACATCTCTATGAGGACACTCCGCCTAAGCAGGAGGCTCATTGGAACATACCCGCACATACAGAAAGATTGTGATAATATACACATATCCAAAGAAAAAGGAATAAGACAAGAACCGTATCTAAACATTCCAAGCAAAGGCCTATATGCACCTTCACGAGAACTATACCCGTGGAAATGGACTTTGGATGGAAATCGCAATATGACAAGGACTTCAATGGAGATATATTCATATGCTCTCCCAAAATCATATCCGCATGAGCGAGAAATGAGGAGAAAAGAAACTCTGCCTCAAACTCGGGCTTTGCTCAAAAATGGCACTGTGAAAGGACCTCATATAAAAATTGGCACAGTAATCCTCCTAATACGGAAGTGTTACTCTGGGTTATAATACCCCCAAAGTTCAGAATCAAAATCCACGGGTATATACCCGTTTATAATAATAATCTTCATGTTTTCCCAAATAAAATGTCTAATCAACCCTTTTGCAAAAGAAGAAAAGACCTCAAATAGGTCCACGGGTATATACCCGTTCCCCTTTTCAAAAAAATCAAACTTTGTACTCCAAAAGGGCAGTCATTTCAAAAAAAAATGAAATATCCAAAGCAAAAGTATTTAAAAAATAATCAAAAGAAAGGAAAAACATGTCATACCAAGATTTTCGAAAAAAAACATGTATATTTTTCTCGTCCTTTACTATGAATGGTATTCGGGTTAGAAATTGGTATTAAATAATACCAAGAGTTTTAACTCGATGTAAATGTAACATCGACTTCGGTCGATGGAGACAGAGGTCCAGCACATGCTACCCTAATCGCCTGATGAGAATAGACATGGGACTCAAGGAGTTCAGATTAAAAACGGCGCACCCGTCCGTTTTACGGGCACCCCCATCGTCCGTTTCACGGACACCATACCCGTCCGTCCCACGGACACCAAAATTCCTTTTCCGCATTGCGCGGATCCTCTTTTTCTATCTGCTAGACAGGCTGGCACGCCCCGCAAATACCACAAATACAAAAAAGCATGTGAAATGAATGAATACATAAACCAAATAAAACGAAACGAACGAATAAAACTGAGTGAGGAAAAATCCCGTGTCAACAGCTGGCACGCTCGGTGGGACCTCTTCTCACCATTCATAGCAAAAAGGATGAGACATACATATATTTTTCATGAAAATCCTAATACTGATATTTTCCTTGGAAGGTACTGCGAAACTACCTCGAAGGTATTCGGGTACAAACCAAACACAAATTTCAAATCACTGAAGATGGATGTCACCTATGGACCGCTCGTCGTCAACAATCGTACCAGGAAGATGCTGCTCAAAAGCTTTTCTCCAGCAAATTAATAAGGAAGATCCGCAGAAGCCGTGGGCCCGTCAAAGCTCGTCCTGCTATTATCAACAGGGGCACCTGAATGCTCTCCAAAGATAATGCTACTAAAGGGGATAAACTTAACTTTGACCAACAACATTCATTGGTTATGAGCCTGGGTGGGCTATCCCAAATCCAAACTCAAGCTCATGACCAGCAAGCCATCAAGGCAGGTCATGTCCAATCCAAATTCAAAACCATATCCAAACTCAAGCCCATGACCAACAAGCCATCAAGGCAGGTCATGTCCAATCCAAATTCAAAGCCATATCCAAACTCAAGCTCATGACCAGCAAGCCATCAAGGCAGGTCATGTCCAATCCAAATTCAAAACCATATCCAAACTCAAGCCCATGACCAACAAGCCATCAAGGCAGGTCATGTCCAATCCAAATTCAAAACCATATCCAAACTCAAGCTCATGACCAGCAAGCCATCAAGGCAGGTCATGTCCAATCCAAATTCAAAATCATATCCAAACTCAAGCTCATGACCAGCAAGCCATCAAGGCAGGTCATGTCCAATTCAAATTCCAAACCATATGCAATCCTAGAATACATCAAAACCAAACATCAAATATAGCCACAAACCATCAAGGTAGGCTGAATCCGAAACCAAAATCCAAATTGAAATTCCAAAATCGTAGCCGCCAAACCTCAATGGTAGGCTCCACCAAATTCTCATACCATACCTTTGACCCCCCCCCCCCCCCCCCCAAAAAAAAAAAAAAAAAAAAAAGAGAAGGGGTAGCCATTTAGCAAGACTAAGTCAACCCAAATCTGGACTTTTTCAGTCCAGACAATTTCCTTCAAAATCACACTTTATGTCTCTACAACAAGGACAAAACAAAATCATGAAAGTAAAAGGCTATCAGCTGCCACCTCAAGATCCGACAAATCTATCATGATCAGAGGCCTGCAGGTACAACTCGACGGAAGCCAACCTATCACCCCACGGGATAGGTATATTCCTACAATCCAAACCTCAAACCGCTTCTGAGTTTTGCGGTGGTTTCAAGGAGAATCAGGAGATTCCAAGAAGGAAGCCGATGTCATGCAAAAGACTCGGCACTCTGCCGAGTTCAAACAAATCTGGGATCCCATAAAGGAAGCTTAGAAGCTCAAAAGGGATCCAAGCAAATACACCAACAATGTTCAGCAAGAGAGGCAACATAAAAAAATGCTCCCTTTCAACATGCTGAATCCAAACACTATCATGGACAAAAGGGGAAAAGGAATATACAAGAAATCAAGTTATACTCTTCAAGGCTCGGAGAATATCTGAGTAGTCAAAGAAAATCCAAATCAGTAATTCAAATCTCGCGTATCGATCCCTGATCGTATACAGCGAATCTCAGTACTTGATAGGCTAGGGGCAATTCCTAATGTCAGTACCCGTCCGTCAATAAGACGACGTGTTACTTGGGCAGCTGAGGAAAAACCCAAGCTTATATTCTTCTCATAATATGCCTCTGGGAATGACTCTGGCGAAATGGCGGAACAAATCGCAGAAGCCAATCCAAATATTCCTACTGAGGCCATCAAGCAATTTGCCACAAGAAATCGCCAGCCCGGCAGGCAAGCTGGAACACCAAGTCAAGCTCCTCCTCGTGTTGATTTTCAACATGAATGAATTCAAATCCCCTTCTTCAAAGAGACAAATCTTCAAATCGGAGAAAATGGGCTTCCTACTTCAAATATCAACGCCGTCATTGACTTGCCTATAAAGGAAAATTTCCAGGCAATGTCAGGTGAGGGTAAATGCCAAGTGATGTCAGCAAAATCAATCAGCTCAATTTGCCCGTATCACCGTATGGTGGGGCATGCAATTGAAGATTACTACGTCTTCAAAAATGAGGTCCGGAAGATCATTCAAAATGGCCTCATATCTATGCAAAATGCTCTGGCTGACCCTCCTCAACTTCATGCTTGGGATCGACCAGAGCAATCTATCAATGTCATTTATATGACGAGACTTCCAACAAATTCAAATCATCCCGAGGACGGTCATTCATGTGATCCTCCTCAAGATAATTCAGAAGCTCATTCTCTACCAAGATCAAGGCATGATCCACATAGAATAATGAGGAAAGTCCAAAGGCAAATGTACTCTTATGCATACTTAAGTACATTCAGAGCCGCCTCCTATGTCGCCATATACAGACTCAATTAGGTGGCTATCCGAAGATCCTTCAACTTCTGTCGAGCCGGCAAGGTTATATTCTTTCCCTCGACATTAAACTTTCTCACTTTTCCAGCTATGCCTTCAATCCGGATTGATGCATTACCGAGCTCCGGCAGAAATATTAGCCAATTACTGCCCGTATCTTCAAATGATGGGTCATAGTATCAAAGGTTGCATAAGATTCAAAAATGATGTCCAAAAGCTAATTGACCCGGGTATTCATCGGGTCAACCAGCCTCATACTCAACAATTACCAAATGGACTGGCCAACCTGGATCCTATTCGGTGAATGTCATTAATGCATCATCATCCTTTGGTCTTCCTCAGTCATTAATGGGGGAGCCTTCAAATCCATATTTATCCAGACAATCGTATACAAATGTGCATCATCTACAATAAGCTTCTCATTTGCAACAAAGAGCACCAAGTTTATACTTGACAATCTCAGAAGGCAAAGTCCGGTTTCCATACTTGAACCAGCATCATATATCTTTCAGAGTGAAAGGGGATGTATGACTATTGTCTGGATCTCCATGATTTGGTCGAAACTCATATCTGGGAAGGAAAAATTGATCAATATGGGAATTCTTTGGCGCCAGCAAATAAGGTGTCACAACGAGCCTATGGTTCAAGTCCAGAATCCCAAGCTCTATATCCAAAGATGTGTGAATATTATCATCATCCACTGGGCTATGGACGATACATAGTCAAAGTCGAAATGGAGCAATTCAAAATTGATCTTTTTCAATACAGAATTAGAATATCAAAAGAAGCTGCGGCAAAGCCAATCTCCCAGCAAGCAGAGGAGTTTGCGGATCATTATCACCAACTCCCATCTTCAATTATTGAAGAAGTAATTAATGCAACCTTTGTGAATGAGTCACTGTCGGCTCTCAAAATCAGCCAGTTCCAAAAGAGTCAACAACTCTACAGTAAGAGGTGGCTCCAACAAAAGAAGCATCTCCAAATCATCTTCAGAGCAGAAAGTCATAAGCTCACTTAAAGCTCTTCAGGTATGAAATAAAAATATATATATATATATATATATATATATAAACAAAACAAAAAAAAGCAACAAACAACAAACAAACCAAAAAAAAAAACAACAAAGAATAATAATAATAATAAAAAAAGAAGAATGAAAAAGAACAAATGTAGCGTGATGCTGCTGCTGAGGTACCTCAAATATCAACTAAGAAAAAAAATCAATCAAAATTAAAAAAAATCAAATTACATATTTAACTCACCAATTTACAATATGGTGTCCAAACCTCAACTAAAGAAACTACAAATCTCTCCAAGTGATAGTATCAAACAGGCTGAAGGTAAGCCAACAATGCTGACATATCAGCGTCGGCCAGCAAATAATTCAAATCGCCGTCGCAAGAAAGGGCATGGTAAAGAGCAAAAAGTTGCATCTACTATTTTCAAGAAGCCCGATATCACAAAATCAAGCAAAGTCATTCTCATTCACGGCGAAGAGTCAAAGCCTCTGCCTGAAGCCGAAATACGGGCGGATTCTTATGTCTTCAACCCTTCAGATGAAGAAGAAGAGCTGTCCAATATGCCTCCTCATACAAAAGAAAAGAGCCAAAGTCCCCATGCCTCATCAAATGAGCCGGACAACGCTCCTCTCTTTTCAAATGGAAGGTTGTTGATTCCTCTCTCTCAAAAGAAATCTATCAAGCCAAAGAAGCCATCTGAGTCCTCGATAAAGGGATCTCCCTCATCGGACCAGATACGCATCAAGGTTGATGACAAATTCTTCAGCAACTCAAATCACTCCCCGTCAACCTTACTGTCTAGGAGGCAATTGCTTGGAGTGAGGACTTGATGAAAACTCTCGTCAAAATACTCCAAGAAATATATGAAGCTCATATGGCTGATTTTCAAGTTCAAATATATGAAGCACTGGCAGTAGTTGTCACCTTCACAGATAAATGAATGCTACTATGCCATAATCGTCTTTTATATATATATGAAGGGACAAGTCAATGGCAACAAATTGAGTCGGATCCTGGCCAATCTGGGGGCATCTATCAATATAATGCCTTATAAAGCCCTTGAATCTTTACATCTCATGCCTCATATGCAACAGGTGACCTTCTACATTATTGATACTGATACAACATACATAATATTGCTTGGAAGACCTTGGCTATTGGGTCATCCTCTGTTAATTCTTCATCAATGTATCAAATATGCAAAAGAAGGAAAGCAGTATACAGTCTTTGCTGATCAAGCCCCGTTTCAAGAAGATGAATGCAACTTGACTGATGCCCTTTTATATCTTGGAGGACCAAATCCTCACCTCTCCTCCCTCTCTAAAGGGAAAAGTAAGCAAATTGAGTCCTCAAATGAAGACAATGAAACTGGCGAGCTTTTTGTGGTAAACAAAAGCCTTGCCAAATTACCTGCAAATACTTCTCAAAGCAAAGCTATCCGCTCAGAACGGCGGAATATCAGTTATGAAGCTGATCACATAAGTCCAGTCATCAATGAGAGCATTCCTCTGCCACCCAACTGCATGCAAATCTATTCTCCAAAGCAAGAACAAAGTGTTCGGCGATTAAAAACTTTCGTCGTCACTTATCAAAGAAAAGAAAGAAGAAAGAATGCAAGAAAGGTGGCCAAGCCAATCCTCTTCTACAAGGGGGAATTGACCCTTCAAACTTATATAGGAGATGATTTTGGTTGGGAAGATAGGTCCAATAATCAACTAGAGTCAATACAAGAAATGGCTGATATGCCAGAAAAGGTTAAGGAGATGTGCAAAAAGCAGAAAATTTCTCAGGTGCAAGATGTTTCCCGAAGAAATTTTTTCAAGCAACTATGGGAACCCTCTCAAGTCCGGGGACAATCTCCATTCTCTGGGAAAGATACCAGAGGATTAGGTTATGATATCAAATCCTCCTATATAGTCAATGTTGTTGGATCATCATCAGAGGTCTGCAGTACAAAGAATAATCAGGAGTGTTCCAACGCCAACTCTCAAGATATTACTTCAGTTCTATCAAATGAATTATCAAATGAAGAGCTACCAGAAGAATTCTGCAAGCAATCTCCCGATTCTCCCCTCATAAATTCTGAAGATATAAATCTCCATGAAGTCTGCGTCGCCAATTCTGATGACGAAGAAGATTTCATGGATCTGCAGCCAGCTCCCCAAGAAATGGAAGGCGGTGGGCATGCCACTATTGATGAATTAATTGAACTCAATCTCGGGAGTCAACAAGATCCCCAGCCAATCTTTATCAGCGCCCTTCTTGATGAACATGAAAGGCAATCTTACCAAACTCTTCTCATAGAATTCCAAGATTGCTTCGCTTGGAATTATAAAGAAATGCCAGGGCTGGAGCCATCAGTTGTTGAACATGAATTATCTATACTGCACACGGCCAAGCCTGTCAAACAAGCTCAAAGGCGTATGCGGCATGAACTAGAAGTGAAAGTAAATACTGAAGACGACAAGCTTTCTGAAGTAGACTTCATTGAGCCATGCATATATCCAATATGGCTTGCAAATATTGTCCCTGTGAAGAAAAAGAATGGTCAAATCCGGATGTGTATCAGCTATAGGGACTTGAATAAAGCATGTCCCAAGGATGAATTCCCAGTTCCAATTACTGAAACAATGGTGGATATGACCACCGGCTATGAAGCCTTGTCTTTCATGGACGGATCTTCCGGCTACAATCAAGTCCGGATGGCAATCAAAGATAAAAATCACACTGCATTTAGATCACCCAAAGGTATCTTCAACTACAAAAGGATGCCCTTTGGCTTGAAAAATGCAGGGGCTACATATCAAAGAGCCATGACCAAGATATTCAATGAAATGATCCATGATGTGATTGAATGCTATGTGGATGATTTAGTCGTCAAAACCAAAAAACGGGAGGACCATTTATATGATCTTCGCCGTGTTTTCGAAAGACTTCGCCAATTCAAATTGAAGATGAACCCTATGAAATGTGCATTTGGGGTTTCAAGTGGCAAGTTCCTGGGCTTCATCGTCAAATATCGGGGAATAGAAGTAGACCCTGACAAAATCAAGGCAATCCAGCAACTGCCTTCTCCTCAAAATTTGACAGAGCTAAGGTCACTCCAAGGGAGATTAACCTGTATCAGGCGATTCATATCCAATCTCTCAGGAAGGTGCATGCCGTTCAGCAAATTAATGAAGAATGATGCTCCCTTCATCTGGGACCAAGGATGTCAGGACGCTCTTGAACAAATCAAAGAGTATCTTCTCACTCCTCCAGTCCTAGGGGCGCCAATTATTGGAAAACCTCTTATACTCTATATTGCAGCTATGGATGCTTCTCTGGGAGCTCTTTTGGCACAAACAAATGAGGATGATAAAGAGCAAGCTTTATATTATCTTAGCAGAAAACTAATTGGTCCGGAACTCCGATATGCTCCAATGGAAAAAGTATGCCTAGCACTGGTATTGAGGCATTATCTGCTGACTCATGAAGTTAAACTCATTTCCAAGTATGATCCAATCAAATATTTGCTAAGGCAACCCATATTGTCAGGAAAACTCGCGAAATGGGCTCTGCTCCTCGTGGAATTTGATATCACATACATCCCACAAAGGGCAATCAAAGGGCAAGGCTTGGCCGAATTTTTAGCCGCACATCCAGTGCCTGAAGATTCCCCTTTATCTATAGACCTCCCAGAAGAAGAAATTCTTTCCCCTACAAGTGAAAATTCAGTTCTCGAAGAGGTTGCCACAATTGAGCTACCATCTTGGGAGTTATATTTTGATGGGGCTTCTCGAACTCTTCATTATACTGATGGTTCTACCACCGTCTCTACTGGAGCAGAGATCGTCCTATTCACTCCATATGGAGGAATCTTATATAACTCTTGTGCTCTTATGAAGCCACTCACAAATAATGAAGCCAAATATGAAGCTCTAATTATTGGGCTCCGGTTGGCTCTCGAAATGGGAATCAAAGGCATACAAGTCTATGGCGACTCACAGCTGGTCATCCGATAAATATTGGGCTAGTATGAAGTCCGTAAACCACAATTGCTTCCATACTATACCACGGTCATGAAGCTCAAAGAAAAAATTCAACTTCTTCAACATATCTCATGTGCCGAGAAGTGAAAATTCTCAGGCCGATGCTTTAGCCAAATTGGCCTCTGCTATAAAATTGCCTCCTGAAGGGGAATTGGACATAAGTGTCCGTCACAGAAGGCTCATGCCGAGTATCCTCGACACTGAGTTCAATGTTACAATCGAAGAAGTATATACTATAGAACAAGATGCAACAAATGAATCTGAGGATTGGCGCGAGCCGATTATCAAAATCAAGAAAGGTTGGCTACCTCCTGATTGAGCACAAAGAATTCAGCTCTTGCGTAGGGCCACATCATATCAAATAATAGCATATCAACTATATAGGCTGGTCCATGAAAAGAAAGGACCAGTCCTCCTCAGATGCTTGTCCCTTGAAGAGGCTAAAATCATCATGAAAGAAGTTCACTCCGGGCTGTGTGGTGCACATCAGACAGGAGAAAAGATGAAAATCAATATTAAGTTGAAAGGCTTCTACTGGCCTACCATGTACGCAGATTGCATCCAATATGCTCGTACATGTTATCAGTGTCAAGCATTTGGCTCCATACCAAAGAAATCACCAAATGTATTGCATCCCACTGCCCTTACTTGGCCGTTTGTCGAATGGGGTATGGATATTGTGGGACCATTCCCGCCCTCATCTCAAGGCCACAAGTTCATACTGGCCGCTACAGATTACTTCTCTCGATGGGCTGAAGCTATCCCATTGAGGGAGGTAACTGGGGAATCGGTCGCCAAATTTGTTAAGCAAAACATAATATACAGATTTGGGACTCCTCACAGGATCATATCTGACAATGGGTCGCAGTTCAGAAACAAAACAATATATGCCTTGGCAGCCAAATTTCATATTGATTGGAGAACATCTTCAGTATATAATCCACAGGCTAATGGGTTGGCAGAAGCTTTCAACAAAACCCTCTGCAAGCTGCTTGCTAAGATAATCGGCAACAGAAAGCGGGAATGGGGAGAAAAGGTTCATGAAGCCTTATGGGCTTATCGAACTGTGTATAAAACCCCTACCGGATGTTCACCCTTCTCCTTGGTATATGGAGCCGAGGCCATGATCCCTATAGAAATTGAAATGGCATCCTATCGGGTGGCAATCCAAGGTGAACTACAAAATCAAGATCAAGATCAAATGGAAAGGAGACTTGAGGAGCTCTCCAATCTAGAAGGAAGGCGCCTTGAGGCATATAACTCTCTCTAAATCTATCAGGCTAGAATGGTTCGAGCATTCGACAAATTAGCAAGACCCAGAGCTTTCAAGCAAGGGGATCTTGTCATGGTCAAATGCAGAGAAGCAATGGCTGGAAAGTCATGTGGCAAACTGCAACCCACTTGGCTCGGTCCATATATCGTCACTCTGGCATATGAAGGAGGAGTATACCGACTAGTGGACCATAAAGGTATTGTAACCTTTCCCCCACTCAACGGGAAACACCTGAAGTTGTATCACGCGCCAGAACATGAATTCCTTGGCCAGCCACCAAAACAAGAACCAATCACCCAAAAAGGGCTCGAAGCCGAAAGAAAATGAAAAATGGTGAAATGAAATTTGCCATAGATGGGGACAAAGGAATCAAACTTCCACTTGCCCGTCATATACCCCAAACCTTTCAGTCCCTATCGAGCATGAAGCTAAGGACATTCCATATACAAACCTAAAAAAGGAAAAGCCAATGAAAGATGGAGGGTTATTTTGCGTATCCCTCCAAATGAGGTCCCACCGGGCGTGCCAGCTGTTGACACAGGATTTTTTTCTCTCTCGCACACCCCATTTCGTCGGGTGCCGTTTCAATTTTTTTTATTTGGTTTGGTTTCAAGGTATTCATTCATTTCCCATATTTTTTGTATTTGTGGTATTTGCGGGGCGTGCCAGCCTGTCTAGCAGATAGAAAAAGAGGATCCGCGCAATGCGGAAAAGGAATTTTGGTGTCCGTGGGACGGACGGGTATGGTGTCCGTGAAACGGACGATGGGGGTGCCCGTAAAACGGACGGGTTGTGTCCGCGAACGGACGTGTGCGCCGTTTTTAATCTGAACTCCTTGAGTCTCATGTCTATTCTCATCAGGCGATTAGGGTAGCATGTGCTGGACCTCTGTCTCCATCGACCGATGTCGATGTTACATTTACATCGAGTTAAAACTCTTGGTATTATTTAATATCAATTTCTAACCCGAATACCATTCATAGTAAAGGACGAGAAAAATATACATGCTTTTTTTAGAAAATCCTGGTATGACATGTTTTTCTTTTCTTTTGATTATTTTTGAAATACTTTTGCTTTGGATATTTCATTTTTTTTGAAATGACTGCCCTTTTGGAGTACAAAGTTTGATTTTTTTGAAAAGGGGAACGGGTATATACCCGTGGACCTATTTGAGGTCTTTTCTTCTTTTGCAAAAGGGTTGATTAGACATTTTATTTGGGAAAACATGAAGATTATTATTATAAACGGGTATATACCCGTGGATTTTGATTCTGAACTTGGGGGGTATTATAACCCAGAGTAACACTTCCGTATTAGGAGGATTACTGTGCCAATTTTTATATGAGGTCCTTTCACAGTGCCATTTTTGAGCAAAGTCCGAGTTTGAGGCAGAGTTTCTTTTCTCCTCATTTCTCGCTCATGCGGATATGATTTTGGGAGAGCATATGAATATATCTCCATTGAAGTCCTTGTCATATTGCGATTTCCATCCAAAGTCCATTTCCACGGGTATAGTTCTCGTGAAGGTGCATATAGGCCTTTGCTTGGAATGTTTAGATACGGTTCTTGTCTTATTCCTTTTTCTTTGGATGTGTGTATATTATCACAATCTTTCTGTATGTGCGGGTATGTTCCAATAAGCCTCCTGCTTAGGCGGAGTGTCCTCATAGAGATGTTTTCATATGGGTGTATGCTTATATCCATGTATTCTCGGGAGAAACTTTGCCCGGAGGGGCTCTGCCCTAAGAAGGTATATGTATATAACACAAATTTGCACTTTATGAATATGTTCTCAAACAGCGTCTCTATTTGAGTAGAGTATCTGGTAGAAAAGTGCCCCCGTATGAACGGAGTCTCTTCTGAGAAACATATACACAATGAGGCATATTCGTGGTTATATAGATATATTCTCGGGCGGAGTTTCTATTTGGGCAGAGATTCCACTAAGAAATACATTCATATAAACATAAAGTTTGTGATTATACGGATATGAATTTAGAAGGAACTTTTATCCGGGCAGGATTCCTCCTAAGAGACATACGCGTATAGGCACAAATTTGTGATTTTTATGGATATATTCTTAGGAGAGTCTCCATTTGGGCAGAGTTTCCCCTAAGGAACATATACATAAGAACATAAATTTGTGAATATACGAATATGTCTTTGGATAGAACCTCCGCTTGGGCAGAGCTTCCTCTAAGAAACATATACATATAACACGAGTTTGTATTTATATGGATACGTCTCCTGAGAGAGATTTTTGCCTGGGCGAGATTCTCCTCAAGGAACATATTTGTATAATTACAAATTTGCGATCTTTATATATGTGTTCTTGGACGGAATCTCCACTTGGGCAGAGTTTCGTCTTAAGAAACATATATACAAGAACACAAATTTGTGAATATACGAATATGTCTTTGGACAGAACCTCCGCTTGGGCAGAGTCTCATCAAGAAAACATATACATATAAGCACAAAATCCACCATCCCAGAGACTTGCTCGATGGGCGGGGAGAACATGGGTATTTAAATACCATGTGTCCATAGAGACTTGCTCGATATGAACGGTATTTAAACTCCGGAAATATCACCCCACAGAGACTTGCTCAATGTGAGGGATGGGGATTAAGAAGGAATGTCGATGACGATTACGCCGACAACTCTCCTCTCCACGCCTGGCCTATCGGGCTAAAAAAGGAGATTTGTACCTTCGCACACCAAGCAAGGGGGTTAGGAGAATGAGAGAGGGAATGAGCAAATGCTCTTTTCTATTTTTCTGAATTTTTCAACAGGGCTTTGCCGGAGCAATTTTTAGAACCCCCCTTTCCTTTGGAATAGGGGGGGTATTTATAGGGGGAAGACCCCCCTTACATTGGGTCGGGAGAGTCCCAACCGATGGTGACCTCATGATGAGGTCACCATCGGTTAGGGGAGATCCCCCTTAACCGATGGTGACCTCATTGTGAGGTCACCATCGGTTAGGGGGGTCCTAACCGATGGTGACCTCATGCCGAGGTCACCATCGGTTAGGGGATCCCCCTTAACCGATGGTGACCTCATGTTGAGGTCACCATCGATTAGGGGCTGCCTAACCGATGGAGGGGGGGGAATGTTCTATAAATACCCCCCCACACCCCCATTTCTCAAGTGTTGGGGCCGGAGGTGCTGCTGGAATCCTGCTCTGCTTCCTTGGAGTTTCGCCCAATAGAAGATTGCTGTGCAAAGCTTTGGAGTCCTTCCTCGAACTTGTTCTTTGTACTTGGTCTTAAGACCTTGTGCTGCCGGATTTTTCCGTGCTTTGTACTTGAACCATACTTGAACGAAGGAGAGTTCTTTCTTGGACTTCATTTTAACCGGAAGACCAGGCACCACTTAGGGACCATAACTTCCTTGTTAGACTTGGAGACGGACCTCCGAATAAATTTGTAACCTAAGTAACCTGACAGTCGCTTTAAATCACAATTTACTCAGCCTTCTTTCTGAGTAGGCCGTCCAGCTGATTAATTTCTTAGACCACTATATAGTGGATCATCCCTACTTTGCATAGTAGGTATTTGTTACAATTTTACCTTGCAACACAAGCCTGCAAGAATATTTGTAGATTCTCCAGGATAGCTTTTTCATGAGTGAAAGATTGTTGCAGGGAGGGTCCTTTAATCTAATATATGTATTATAGCTTTTTGGGCAGCTCAAGCAAGGTTAGACGATGATAGTTGCAGTCATAGATATCGGACTATGTATGCCAGGGATTGCTCTAGAATTTTGATGATCTGATCTTGCATATATGTAGATCAAGGTAAGCTGAACTTGTAGGGTTCCAGAGTTGATAATCATGTTTGTGGACTTCATTGTATCATTTAAATTTTTCCATAGCTAGTCTTCTGTTAAATTTGTGTCAGGACCTTCACCGTAAGTCCTTCAAATATTGATGCTGTTGTTGAGGGTGCACAGTTGAGGAATCTATCCTCATCTTGTATTGTACTACCCCTATTTGTTACCTTTTAATAAAATTGGTGATATGTTCCACTTTTCTTTTGAAAACATTTGTCTCATGACCTCGTAATCTTAGCATTGTAGCGCATCATAATTGTTCCTTTTAGGGCTGTGCAAAATATGGTCCAAACCGAAAAACCGAACCGGCCGGTTCGGTTCGGTTGACCTCGTTGTTTAGTTCGGTTCCTGGCTGTGAAACCGAAAAGAACCGAATATATATATATATATATATATATATAAATAATACAATTAAATAAAAAGTTGACGGTAGCGCAGTGGAAGGACGCGTCCCGCTCCTTCTGCGCTCGCTGGTGGTTGCGAGTTCGAACCTTACGACCACCGGAAGAAGCTTTTTTGCCACTTTTTTTTCCAGAATTTCCAGAAAAACGTCAGAAAAATGTCAGCTTTCCAGAAAAATTTGAATTCGGTTTGAACCGAACCGAACGGTTCACTGAATGAGTTCGGTTCGGTTCGGTTTCCCCAAAAAATGGGGAAACCGAACCGAACCGTTGTACACCCCTAGTTCCTTTGCCTTATTCATTGATCATTTGTGGTGTTGTTTATTTATTCATAAAATAATGTAACTCTATGGTTTTGAAACTTTTTCTTATTTGTCTGATTTTTAAGCTGGCAGCTTTTTTTATCGGATGATTGCAAAATAAAAAAAAAAGGTATCTTTGATTGTTTGATGTAATTTCATCGCTTTACTCCGGTTTTGATTTTTGGTTGGTATGGTCCATAAACCAAAAGAAAAATCCTATTGCCACATATGCTGACATGATTCAATGTACTATTTCTTACAGTGAAGCAAAAAACTGGGAGATGCCATAAAGTGAAACAATTGTAGAGTTTTTATGTGTTTTACCACATATCAAGCAAGACCTACGTGTTTGATAGATGCTGGTTAGATGTGTCTTGCTTGTGCTTAGATTTGGAAAATATGGTCAAACATGAGAAAGTGACTTGTGCTTAGATTTTGGAATTGATGTTAGTTGGTATAATATTTGAGCTTTGGAATTGATTTGAACTTAGATGGCATCTTCCATGGAATCAGTTTGCTGACTTGAGCTTCCAGAAATTCTGAAAGGTACTAAAAACAGATTGTATGAACCATTTATGCAGGGAAAGGAGGTTGTGTGTCAGCTTCTGTTCAGTAACTCTCTACCTCAGCAGGTATGTTTTTTGTTCTTACAAAATTTATTTTATGACTATTTATGGCTTCCACTTCATGACATAGACCGATCTTTCATACGGACTTTTTATTTACTGACTATCTCAATGAGAGTTGACTTCTCAAAAGAGAATCAACTCTTAGGCTAAAACAACTCTTGGGAGTTGTCAACAATAATCAATCCCAATAAGCCAAGGAATCGATTCCCTAACTGAAGTGAATCAACTTCTTGATTCAGAAGGAGCAGCAGTTGACTGATTTAAAGCTGTCGGTTGACTGAAACACATCGTCAACTTATGTAAAGTTTGGTGCAGTTATTTCTTTTTGATACTACTCTATAAATTATGTTTATTTTTGTCTGTTAGGCTGTCTAATTCTACTGAGATACCATTCTTTGTGGAATGGGGTTTAGTCATTAGTGAGTGCTTTATAATAGGAACTGTGAATAATAATTTGAAAGAGTCTATCATAATGTTTTGCTGTGAGAATTTCCCATAACATTTGTAATATGATTTACTACATTATTCATGTGCATGCATCAGAATCTAATCGACTCATCATTACCAACTCATCTGGCTGTGAATAATACGATGATCAACAATTGAACAAATTTTCTTTTACATACAGGTTGAAATTAATTGCCACCAATTCTTCAGGGAATATGGGGAAGGGAGGATGTATAAAAATATGTGGCCAAAAATGCTCAAGTTGAAAGACTCGGTAAATATTATATAACTGTCATTTTATCCCTTTTAACTTAATGTTCTTTTCTTAAGTTATGATATTTAGTGGATTTTCAATGAGAATGTGCATTGCTATTAAATGTCTTTGTAAGTTTCCTATTGTATATGTTCTTATTTATCTCTTTTTCCTCCCACTGCGATGCCAATTCAAATATGCTAATAAGTCAAAGATATCTGTAATAGAAATGCTAATGCGTTAGTAGTAAAAGCACCCTTTTGCTGCTATTTGCATACAAGAATCGGAATGTGTTGGTTTTGAAGCCGTTGATGGGGCTGTGCGCTAAATAGGAAGCAAGACTGTAGAAAATTGTTGATTCATGTATTTCTTTTGCTAATGAAGATGTTTTTAGCTGATTTTTGCCTTTTGATTTGTTTTGTTGGTTTCTTTTCAATTGTATAGCTATTAAATGGAGTTGCATTTCTGTTCTCAGAGCAGAAACTGAATTGGCGCGCAACATTTCTTCTCATGAAGATGGCGAATCAAGTTGCTATGGGTACCTCTGTCTCCTCCTCGATTCTGTCTGTCCCGTCGCCTATGCACCGTCTACTCCCTCCGTTGTTTCCTGCTCGCCTCCCGTCGTTGCTTGCTCTCACCGCCAAGGCGCCCACGCAGCATCAGCCCCAAGACATCACCGCACCAGTTTGCTGCTTGCCTTCAGATTCTGCTTCCTCTTAGTGCCAAGCTAGAGTGCGCTCTCTCTCTCTCTCTCTTCTCTATGTACTTACTCCGATGCGTACACAACCTCCGGTTCTCCCTTACCTAGGCCTTTCCCACCCACTTCGAAGGACGTGGTACGTCTGTCAAGATCCCATGGCAGAGCCCCCCATCTGGGACTCCTTCCTGGAGCTCCCAGACTAAAGTCCCTTGGGGCACCTCCTTCAAGGAGTTTCGATGGGCGATTGGCAGAGTCTCCGAAGTTGCATGGACAGAGTCCTCCGTCCCGGATCACCTCCTTCCTCTCAGGACCCCGCAGCAGCACTTTAGGACCTCAAGTACACAACTTCTGCCACTGCCTTGGCCTCCACCAGAACCACAACCAGCTCCATTGCCAATTCCGCCACCTCCTCTAAAACCAACAGCGACTCCTCCACTGCCACCTTTGCCTCTCTAGAACTAGCGCCAATGCCTCATCCACTGCCTTGGCCTCCACCAGAACCACCACCAACTCCACCGCCAATGCCGCCGCCACCTTCAAAACCACCACCTCTTCCAGAGCTACAGTAGATGCCTCCGCCAGAACAACCACCTACACCTCCGCCTCCACCTTTGCCTCCTCTGTCACCTCCACCAGCACCACTGCAAATGCCTCCACCTCCTCTGGAACCACCACCAGCACCCCCTCCTCCACCGAGGCCTCCTCCAGTGATGAAATTTTTTTTTTCTGATGTTCATTGTATACTAGCTTTCTTCAGTCTACGAGCATACAACTATCACAAACAAAGAGAAAACACTGCACATTTATTCACAACAAAAACTTCAGATTTTGTGCTCATGGTGATGATGCCCTGAAACTTAAATGTGACCCCATAGATCACATTATTACCAAGATTTTGTGCTCATGGTGATGATGCCCTGAAACTTAAATGTAACCCCATAGATCACATTATTACCAAGATGCAAATGTTTTTACAACATTTCTAAAAGCACCACTATGACTGGATTAGATATTAAAAAATAAGCTTATCTTATATTGTCCTTTACATCCTCTTCACTCCATAGTCTCCATACCTAGGAATATCACATCTGTCAAGCCTTGAAATGTAACCCCAAAAAAAATAAAGAGGAGAGTAAGTGATGATTATTTATATAAATGAAAGTAGGAACATGTGCACTTAAATTTTGATGTACACCTTTCAAGCTCAGAATTGGAATGTTAAAAGTTAGTGGATATGTTAGTGCCAAAGGAGGTGCTTTCACATGGTCTTACTTTTGGCTCCCCCTAATAATCTCACAAACCTGGATAGGAGATAGAAACTATTAAAAAAAACAGAGAACTTTAGAAAAGTTCGACTAGAAATTAATTAATGGTAGGATAGCTTTTAAAAACTCATGTTATACTGCAAAACATACAGCACAATGGCATAATAAATAACAGAAAGAGATAAACATGTTATCAAAAGATAATGCTTTCTAATCATAATGCAGAGACCTTAGGTACAAGCACATCCATTGGAGCTATTGTCTTTCCATCTTCATGGAGACTCATATAAAATGCCTTTATACCTTTTGGATAATTTTAGAGAATGAAAAGCTTCTGGGATGTCACTTCTGTGAAGTACCTTTATTTGTAACCCCCAAAAAATAACAGTATAGGAAGTAAGGATTAGAAAGTGAGTCCATGTGGCCATTTGCTCCACTGAGGGACAACTTAACAGTATGTGGTAACTTGGAGTTGTGCATAAGATCTTCCATGGTGGCAGGCTTATGGGCCTATGGCTCAACTAATGGAAGGTTGCTGCTAAGTCAGATAGCCATAGGCTCAATTGATATGAGGGAATACGTATTTTACTGTAAAATATATACTTACTCAAATGAGAGAATATACATTTTACTATTATTAGATATCTCTGTGAGTTTGTGCTTCTGAATATTGTATAACCAGTGGGCAGTGGGATCAAGCATGTGCTCTTATATATTTGGAAGAGAGAACTTCCAATTTATTGCTTTTAACGAAATGTTCTTCGATTTTTTTTATAAATGTCCATTCCATTTATTTCTTCCAATTTATAGCAACCCTTTTATCTTGCTTATCTGAAGTTGTTAGAAAATGTGTCTTACTGAAGTTCTTGATAAAGGACTAATGTAGCTTCATATGGTGCATGTAATCCATTTATTTTTTAAGAAACCCGGTAATGTGTTTTTTTTTCTCATATATTTGCTTCAGACCTAGAGTTTCAGTTTCTTAAAGTTTTTATGTGTTGTGAAAGTAAAAGATATCTTTTACTATGAATCTGAACATTGCTGCTTTATCTGGATTCATGTGTCTAACCTGATTTGACAAGTGAACCCACTAATTTGATGGGAATCAAGAAACCATGGTCAACACTTCAAAAAATCGGGATGATCTAAAAAATGTTGGACTCGGACACATGGAAAGCACCATATATCGAGTTCTGGCAAGTAGGCGTTCCCCCAAAAAATTCCAAGATACTCTTTCTTTTAGGCTGACAAGGGAAACGAGCAGACACCTTTAAGTTCAGAGGATAATCTTTAGAGGCTGATGATGCAGATTCACCTGGCAAAAGAAAACTTAAATAGGGTAGCCAAATCTCTCTGGTCAAGCATGGTATTCTAAACGTTTTATGTATTACCGGGGGCTGCCAAGGAAATTTTCTGATTTAATAGAGTAGAGAACCTGAAGATAGGGGAAAGAAGATTAGAAACATATACAGAATTGGCTTTGCTTTTGGAATATCTGCAAATGCATTTATCTCATGTTTGAACTGATTGTCTGGGAACAAATTT
Source organism: Colocasia esculenta (assembly GCA_014218235.1). Taxonomy (NCBI): domain Eukaryota; kingdom Viridiplantae; phylum Streptophyta; class Magnoliopsida; order Alismatales; family Araceae; genus Colocasia; species Colocasia esculenta. The sequence continues at coordinate 177,912,375 of CM024760.1, forward strand.
CTCTGTGTTTCCTTTGTCATCACAGAAAAATCCTCATCTTCACCCAGCTGTTAGATTGCACTCGAGAGATAAAATAGACAAAAAATCGTAAAGAAGTTCATAATATCAATTGCACTGGAGAGATAAAAGAGACAAAAAATCATAAAGAAGTTCATAATATCAATCATTGCTAAGGAGAAATTTAAGTTTGATGTGTCCTCATATAATCCTTTTGGGAATAGAATATATATTTGACTGAAGATGAGGAAAGGTAATTTCTGATGTTCATTGTAGACTACTTTAGACCTAGAATTTCAGGAGGAGGGCAGCAAGAAAGACCTAGAGTTTGACTGAAGATGAGCAAAGGCAATTTCAGATGTTCAATGTAGACTGCTTTAAACTTAGAATTTGACTGAAGATGAGCAAAGTCAATTTCTGATGGTCATTATAGACTGCTTTAGCTGAATTGTATCTGTAAACTTTAGCAGTCTACTAGATGAGCAAAGGCAATTTGTTTTATTATATACTTTACTGTTAGGAAAAGAAAATCAGCATGAAGAAAAACAACATAGTATCCAGCACACAGTATAAAATCCAGAGTAATCAGAAACATAGAATTAGACCTCTGGTGTAAGATGATCCTACTTGTAAAATTGGTTGTATTTTAGGTTATACATGTTACATGAATGCCTCACCTAAAATCGTTGTGGTGTACATTATATATAGCAAATGCTTGAAAGAGGGGTCTGGATGTTCTTTCCATTAGTTAGAATCCTGTAGGACGCAGCCTGATGATTAGTATAGATGAAAAATAAAGTGATGAGAACTATGAACCTGTCTCACCTAAAATTGCTGTGGTGTACATTATATTGGAGCGCCAGACAGTGAGATCTTTTAGATTTTTTCTTAACAAAATGTTCTTTTCATTATATATATATTTGTTAGAAGATGTTATTGTGATCATAAAAGTTATATATTCCCCCTGTGCAACTATATATATTATTAGATATCCCTGTGAGTTAGTGTTTCTGAAGTCCTTGTCTTCTGCCAGCTGTTAGATTGCATTGGAAAGATAAAAGATAATCAAACCTATATAAATTCATAGAACCAATTTATGCTAAGTGAAAGTTTGAGTGATTCAGGAAGTTTGATGTGTGTCCTCAGCCCCTTTGGGAATATAATAAAATGTTCAAAGCTCAGGAATTTTGATATATTAAATGGACTTCATTCATATAAAACTCTTGATTCATTAATTGCCAAAGCACATATCTGTTTCATTGATTGCATATATCTGCAATGTGGTATATTTCTTGTCCCCAACCACAATAGAGCTATTCATGATTAATAGATTTCTTCCTTTTCTTTACAGACTGTCAAGATATAAAGGACCTCAGACGAAGTAGCACCGATAACATCCAATTTGTTGGGACCTTCGATCTATACCAACTATTATAGCACCGCTGACGAATAGCTTTGCCCACACATGGACCCAGGTTTTATAGTGGTGATTTAAATTAATTTTCAGTTAAAATAAACTGTATGTTCTTACAATTTTTGGGTAGATTGGTACCATTGTTATATATCAGAAACTCTCTTTTTATACTGATGCATTTAGATGCATTAAACTGAAACCATGTCTCCAATTCGTCAGAAGAATGATACATTTACTGTCCATGTGAACTACTCTAAAATTTGAAAAACCAAGCATACCCGACATTTTAGAAATCTAAACTATTATAGTAAACATTATTATATAATATGCATTATTATACATTGAAAATCATAAGCACTTTTAGGAAGCTATAAAGGGCATCAGGAACCAAGCATAGGAATGCCACTAAACTAATGATAGATTCTATCTTTGCTATGAAGAAAAAATTATGTCAACAATGACTTATCACTCAACCTCTTACAACTTCATAGGTATGCCATTAAACTAATGCTATAATCCGAAACAATACCAAAGAAACAAACATGTGAGCTAGAAAAGACATCATTGTAGCAAAGATAGAACAAATATTCTATCTTTGTTGTTTACTGTTGTATAGAATTTTCATTTTATACATAAAGCGGCAGTTAAATTTATACATGGCTTTCATGTTCCATTCATCCAATGATTGACCAAGGTACATTCCTAAACTGGTAAGAGCAGTTTGTCAAACAAACACAGAAAAAAGAGTAGTAGGCAGAAGAAAACCCATTTAAAATAGTACACATCATTGTCACAAGATGAAGAAGAAGAAGAAGAAGAAGAGCACATTATTTCTAAAAAGCTTACACACCATTTGACATAGGCACTTTTGCTTTATACATGATTTCTAGAAAAGGCACATTGGAAGATAAAACAATTGCATTAATGTCAGCTACTCCAAGGGAGGTCGACATTTTAGACATCATGTGGTTATTTATTTTTTGGGTGGCTGCTCCAATGGGAACTGGGATCTATTGCCAGTGTTAGCTAGATCTCCACCAGAGGGCCAAGAACTAGAATTGGACATGGCCTGTACTGAACCAAACTGCTACATTGAATATGCTCTTTACAGTGCCAAATAATTTCTATGCCAGTGCATGCACACAATTTTTTACATGTTTTAATTAAATATATTTTAGATGTTTTAGATATTTTAAAAAATTTATACATTTATAATTAAATAACTTCTTTTAATGATAGTGAAACAAAATTTGAAAATTTTTAATTATAGATCTCAGAAAATATATTAGGATGAGTATGGAAAGTCTATGATAAAAAATTTAAAATATTATATATATTTTAAATATTTTTTATATATTTAAATTTTGTATAAACAATAGCTGTGCATTGTACGGTATTCAACTAGTATAATATAAAGATAACCTTTTTCCTCTCTCTACATCCACAGCCCTTTTCCTTCTTTACTCTTCTTCCTACATTTCTGTGTCTCTTTCTTCTTGAACAGCCTCACATATAAACCCTTTTGGTATACACTACACATGCACAACTCACGCATCGAGACCTTGCCTCTAGTGTAGGTAAACGTTTCACATACTAGCATGTGGTGAATCTCTCAATTAATATGAAGATTTCATGCACCAACCAGGTGGCTAACGGATGACGCGGGCGTATCTTCCAACGCTGCAGGTTTCTCGTGCTTGCCACTTTGAGACACTCAGACACGTCGGAGCTCGACTCAGTCTTGCGCACGAGTTGCGTGGACGGGGAGGATAAATCGGACGACGTGCGCGTGCGTGGAGAGTGTCTTCGTGCGTAGACGATTCTTCTCCTCCATAGAAGCTGATTAGATAATAATGTTCTTTAAAAAAAGGGGGACATCTTGTAACGGGAGGATCATCTTTGTACCCAGGGCTTTGATAATATACAGGCCTCTACCGAGAGAAGGGAGGACTTTCCCAGCTCTGTGGTTCTCTCTCTCTCTCTCTCTCTACCCTTCTAGATCTCTCTACAAGAGTTCCCTTTTAAGTTTTAACCCTGGGTGTGTGAAGGGTCGTGGGAGTTGGGAGGACAGTACGTACCCTCTTTTAACTCCAAAAACGGATCAGCTCCGTCTTGGCACACTTGCCAAGTACACGTGATGATCATACGTTTTTGGATTCAAATTACAAAAATATGAGTAGGTTTATCATCGTCATGAACACACTTGTAATAAACATGCATGTTTATCAAAAACACATTCTGTATTAATCCTTGTTTAGAGCTTTTCATAAACACAAGTAAGGTTATACCAATCAAGCTTTATTTTGCAAAGAAGATTAATCTTCTCCATGCTAAAAGCCAACTCAGAGTAATTAGTTTATGGAAAATAAATTTATGGGGAGATTGAGTTGATGATAAACTCAACTAAGTTTAGGATACATCTAATTTCACCTATCCAAACTAAGATTATAAAATAAAGCAAAAATACAGATGTGTTAATGCATGGGCATGTGTTCAGGAGTTAGAGGCTATCATTTGACTAGGCAGCTTAGAGAAGTCGATCAAATCGAGAACCAAGGAGGAAGGACATGAGCGTGGCACGATCTGTAAAGTCGTATTCGCTCAAAATGAAAGGCCTTCCTCCTAAATCTCATTAGGCATCCTCTCATTTACCTTTTTTTTCCTCCTAATTTTAACACGAACCTACAGATAAGATCAAAAGAAAAAGGTAGATTAATGGCGAAACTCGAAGCACGATGAAACCAAGACAAGATAAGAACTTGCCCGATGGAGACATGCTACAGTTAACAAAATAGCTCAGAAAACGTACCAGATTGAATGGTGTGTAGGCTGTATTCGAGAACACAAGTTATACCATCATCTCGACAACCTTAAAACCGAGTAATTCGAAGTCCCATTGACCACGGAGAGAAGCCTTATCCAAGCTCCACCTGACAACATGAATGTAACACCCTGCTCTTGGGAAGCTCAGGATTTCCTATTCAACGATTTTAGTTAAGTCCACTAGAATCAAAACGGCAATGATTTGATTAGTTGTACACTCCATCGTACGTCCTCTCCAAGTGAGAGGTCGTGAATTCAACCCGCAACTTTTCCCCTCCCCTTAAAAAAAGGAGCTTACCTAGTAAAAAAATTGATCCCAATAGATCGACCCATTTGATTAGTGTAATCTCATTAAAGCTTATTAAATAAATTATGTAAATAGTATTTCTAAACTTACTGTAGCTTTGTGTAGAGAAGTTCAAATTAGATGAAGGTTAGTCGACTAAATAGAGCTTTGAATTCACTACAATTTTGATGTTAACCACTTTTTAAAACTGCGTTATTTAATAGCTAAAAAGGGCTAACTAATAAAATTCAATCGGGATGCAGAATTTAAAAACTGCCATGACATACTTTAGGTAGTTTAGATAATGGGGTACAAGTGCAAGTAGACTAAAAAGGAGGGCTTTCCCTTAGAACCCTATTTATCATCCCAAACGATGGGATAATATTAAACCAATAATCATTACTAACTTTTAGAATTTGATTACAACCCTTAACTAGTTTCTGTTAATGATCATTTTAGATTAGCCACTATTATTTTCATGGTAGTTCATACTAATAACGTTAAGAAATATATTAAAAAGAAAAGTGCATATGTGGATAGCGCATGGTTTAAATGGCATTCTGCGTGGGTGTTAGAACACTTTGAATATAGAATCAAATTTAATGTGCTAACCAATGTTTGAACATTTGTGTATTTTTATTTATGTATGTTTGACATTTAACAATATAGATAAAGCTGTTGTTTATAAAAGAGAGAAAAGGATGATATGTAGGAACAGTGCAACGTATGAATAAACATATTGTCCATTTATGACGGGTTATAAACACAATGATTATAATTAATGGCAAAATTATACAATAGTTAAAACACATAAGGTGTTATTTTATGGAGAAAAATATTTATTGTAAATTTGGTCTTGCAAGCAATAATACTGATATGAATTGCAAGACCAACTATTATTAATTTGAAGAAAAAGATTGTGTGCACTTTCAAAAGAGAAACAAACCACCATCTCTTCACATTTGAAGAGAAATCAAAAGCAGCAAACCATCTATTCACATTTGAAGAGAAATCAAAAGAGAAGCAATTAACCATCGTACGTCATGCATGACCCCCCCCCCCCCCCCCCCCCCACTTTTTTTTTCCTTTTGCCGGTGCATGGAGTTGCCTCGATCGACACCCTGTAGACTGCTGAAAGAAAGAAATTACTTCTGTTTTTCTTTGCTGCATGAGATGTAGATAATCTCCCGACAGATCATAGTACTCCTTGTGCATGCCACACCTACATATCAAGAACAGGAGTACTCCAATTATTAGCTAGACTGAATAGTTCATGCTAAGCTTATTTTTGACATAATTTGTCCTTAATTACGAGTAACACATTCGATCAATATATAAGAATTAACCATGCACACTGGATCAATAAATGATGAAAGAACTCCTAAAAAAGAAAAATGTGGGGTGAAATGTGTGATATACAGCCCCAACAAGTAGATAAGGTGATATGGAAGCACGAACATGGGGTATTTTCTACTACTTACGCATGGAATGCTCTAAGAGGGAGGCAACAACTTTTACCTCTTCATTCCTGGATATGGAATCGACCTGTTCCTCCTAAATTTGCACTTTGTATGTGGCAAGTATTCTTATCAAAGTTTCCCACTTTAGATCATGTGCAGCGCAGGGGTGTCCATTTGGCAAATCGATGTTCACTTTGTTGGAGGCATGAAGAGACTAATGCTCATATATTTTGGCGGTGCTCTTATGCTAAATAGATTTGGAAAGAAATTCTCACAAGGTTTGATTTTACTAGACCCCCTGAGCAAACCATTTAACTTGAGTTGGAAGTCTTATCTATAAACTTCTCTCAGAATAAGGGTACTACTCTAGTGGCGCAGCTTGTATTGAGGACTGCAACTTAGTGGATTTGGAGAGAACGGTGTCTACGAATTTTTGAAGAAAAACAAAAATCTAAAGTTCAACTTCTTCTCTATATTCTCGATGATATGCGCACATGCATAGAATCACACCCATTGAAGGCGTTGTCTGCTAGAGAACGAAACATCTTTAAGAGATTCAACATTTGCCCTTTACTTAAAGACTAACTTTCTCTTTTGGGAGTTAAGCTATTGATCTCGACTTGTGAGATCTTTCTTTTTTTTTCTGATAAGTACTTTTGAAACCTAGATTGAATCTAGTGGAGCGAGAATATTCTATCCTTCTGTGGTGGGGTGAGCTTTCCTAGTCTCTTCTCTGGTTATTGAGCTTTAGTTCTTGGTCTGTGGGAACAAAGCTCCTTGTATATTCATTGTTTAATACAAATTTATTTTTACCTAGCAAAAAAAAAAGTGTGATATACAATTAAGCTCAATGAAACATAAATACAAACAGGCCGTTGAACTTACGGGAGACCCAAGGGGCAAAAGATTATGTGTGTGTGTGTGTGAGAGAGAGAGAGAGAGAGAGAATTGTGTACTCAATTAGTATATGCACTTTTTTCATCTAAGTGGCCATTTCGATCAGTACTAGTAGCAAGAAGTTGCTAACTAATCTCTCCCAACCCCCATTAATTAGCAGCGAGTATCACAGTGAAGAAGACATACTCAGAGATAGACACACCAGAACTAGGGTGTCACTACCGGGGCATATAGACAAAGCGGGTATTATATAGGCAGAAGGCTCAACAGATAACCCCAAGGTACTCTAGTTTGACTTACCTGGCCGGGGTTACGTCCATGTTAAACTTTGAGACAGCTCCATTTAAAATTCAAGTCACTTCTTCGTGAACTTACCCCCACATTCAAAGTTGAGACATGAGAGTTAACTTGAGACTCATTAATGTAGAGTTATCAGGGAGTTAATTGGGATGAGCTGCTAGCCTATATAGAGCACTTGTTCTTTCAAACAAAGAGTGGAGGAATATGAGTTCTTCTAAATACCAAGGGAAAGAAATAGGGCGCATGGTTTAGAGCTTAAATAACAGCTCTCGTTTCAACCAAAACTAGCTACTTGTTCTTCCACATTGAAAAAGAAAAAAAAAATGTAAAGAGATATTGGTCCTCACTCTGTCGTCCTCTGCCTTTGATGGAGGGAGCGACGACTAGCATAAAACTGATACATAAGTTATACACTTAACTACTTAAAAGACAAGATTAATCATGCATTATTCATGATTCTTAGCACGGAACAAAACTATAGTAAGTTTGATGCAGTATGAATAGTAGACTTTCAAAAAATTAAAATACAGGTTGCAGCTGGCCTCGTAAGACTCTAATTCACTCTCCAAATTAACCAACGACATACTAAACATAGTCTTGAGCAACCCAAACTAATTGCTAACACAATATGCTTGTTATTGCTATTCCTATAATTCAAAAGAAAGTATAAGAACTTCAGTTATATCCTGTATATAACTTAATTGCGTACTGTATCTTCCATGATATGTTATCCATGCTTTTCATATGCACGTTGATTAGGAAACTGTGAAAAATATATAACTAAGTCCCATTCCTATCTCTTATTTAAATGATTTATATGATCATATATAATTAATCAGTAGCATTCTTCATCACCTGATGATGTCCTCCAATTGTTCAGTTTTCAGAATGCATGCAGCTGCAGATCCTCTGCTGCTTGACTTTTCCGTGCATGTGGAACTGTATGTAGAGGATCATGGATGTTCAGCATGCAACTTCTTCGCATTCTCCTGATCTCACGGTATTAATAGATGGCATATAACCCTTATTCCACATTATGAATACTACGTACCCTTATTCTTAAAGGTATTATTCATAATCTTACAATATGTCAGAGGGAGTTTTAGTGGGGTAAAACTACTAGGGCTGTCAATGGATCCTCTTGATCCGAAATTTGACCCGGATCCGGTCACTAAAATCGGATTCGGGTCATTTGTTTTGCTCCGAAAAGTGGCTGCTGCTTCTGTGTCGGAGCTCTCCTTACTGCCCCGAAATTGCCATTTCGGATTTGTTTTACGGGGCGCCGCTAGGCGCTAGCCCGATCCGGAGAGACTTGTATTCCTGCTGACTGCTCCTCCTTGCCCCGAACCTCTCCCTTCCTCTTTCCCCCTAGGGTTTTTCTCCTCCTTGGCGACTGTGCTGCTCAGCCTGCTCTCCCTCCTCGTCGGCGACTACGGCGACAAAACCCCACAACGGCACCGGTACAGCGACAACAAAGAGTCGCAGCGGAGGAGCGCAGTTGTGCTAGGGCTTCCGAGTTCCGAGTTCTTCCCGATCCGCAAGGACCGCGATCCATCGGCGACCACCCCGCTTCCGATCGGCGACGACGGCACCATCTCCCTTCTGCTCGGCGACGGCGGCGACATCTCCCCCTCCAAGTGTTGCATCTCCCTCTCCCCCATGTATTCTCTTTCTCCCTCTCTCATTCGCAGGAAGGGAGCCCTGCTGCCCCCTCCATTCCCTCTTCCTGGTTCCCAGACCCCTCTTTCACGCGCTTGAGGAGAACCGAAGGGGGGCTCATACACCCCTGGTCATCGCAGCTGCTAGCTAGGGATCCGGAGATGTGGGTTGGGGGGGGGGGTTTCGCAGCCGGGGTGGAGGGTTTCATAGCAGTGGGGGTTCGCACACAGCCAGTAGTGAGGATGATAGATGGTTTCAGAGAGATCTGAGTAGGGTCTTTAGGGTTGTGTAAAATTTTTCTTTCTTTCTTTCTTTAATGTGTTTTTTTGTTGGGGACGGACCCAGGTGAGTGATGATGATGATTATGGGAAGGAGCATTCACTGTCTCACATGATTTCCCACTTCCGAAAGCGAAAAGAACAGAGAAAAAACATTTATCTTTTCCTTTGTTTCCATCTTTCTCGGCACATGACACTTTAGTTCTTTCTTTTGTCGCATCTCAGGATGCTTTAAGGACAGGTCGTTCGCCAAGTTCTGTAAATTCTGTAATCTTTCCTAATCGCATGTAGATGGAGCATGAGTGAGAGAGAACGCCCTTAAGAATTTTTTTTCACTAGTAATATTCGTTTGGTTTCATTTTTTCTTGTCCATTTTGCTCCTTTTCATCATATTCCGCTTCGTAAATGTTATGAAGTAGAGTAGTGTTGTGCCTGTCAAAAGTGTTATCTTGAATGCTTTTGATAGGGTGTTGCTGGTATGGCAAATTTTATGGGCTTATTTTCACTTATCTAATATTAATGGCAGGAGGGGTTCAAACTTTTATGTGCTTTAGCTGCTTTTTTTCCTAGATTAATTTTTTCTTAGTTTGAGGCTATTGTGGAATAGGATTTGCTATCTTGACTGAACAGTTAATATTTCTTATATTCATAACTAATATGGCTAAATTAATGTTTGTCTTCGCAAACTTCTGCAGTACATTCATGGTTTAGCTGCCCGAGGGGTTCACTACTTGCACCGACCTGGTCCAATACTTCAGGATGTGGGCTTTGCCGTCCTTCCGGTATGTGCATGACTTGTTCTAAATAACCCATTGGGATCATTCTATACTTTTATTAATTAATTCATGCAAAAATTGTATTGCTTACTGATGTTCCAATTGGTGGAGGTTCTTATTTCAACTGTCTGCTAATTTTATTTCAGGAACTTGGGAAAGAAAGACGTTACATCAGTGAGAGTGTTTTCACCTTTGTCTTCTGTTCTTTTGTACTGATAGCATATCCTTCTCTTGACTTTTCTTTGGAAATGTATAGTCACACTGGTTTGAATTTTAATGGTGCAACTTATGGTCACTTTAATCTCTACAACAGGTCTCCCTAGCTAGGGTACACCTTTAGAGGGTTGTTAATTTCCTTTCCCACCGAGCTTCAATGTTTCGGAGGAGTACAATTGAGTTGTGAGCCGGGCTCTATCCTAATTACCGAGCAAAAGCACTTTTTTGAGTTACTGAAACATCGGATAAAATCTAAATTTTCTTCTGCACTGGTTTTTTGAATATAAGCATCATCCTGGTTCTTTTGAGTTCTGTTGAGCCCTCGGGGCAGTTGTAGTTACCCATCTCTTATCTTCCTTTTAGCTTAGAATGTTAGCTTTTTGAAACAGATATCGTTGAAGCAATATATCTTGTGTTCAGGTGGCTTCTAATTTTTTCTTATAGCAAAGGAAGCAAACGGATGAAACGAACATGATTATGGACCCCACATGTCCCTACATTACTTTTAATTTTTTGACATATGTTAGAAAAAAGATGTTGTCTTGAAATGTGTGAATGGAGATGGAAAAGTGGGCTTACACTCATTTTTGGGGTCTCTATGGAACGAGTTATCCCCACTTTTGAGGATATATCTCTTCCCAGTTTTGTGCCTCTTTAGTAATCTAGTTCTATATCAGTATATTCAAATACTTAACAATGTTTTCCTTAGTCTGGTACCTCTTATTTGACAGTGGAGAGGTTATGATGCTCCAGTTTGTTTAGGCGCAGCACTCTGAAGGTTGCAGCAAATAGTGTTAATGTTATATATGCAATACATTGATATGTCCAAATAACTCAGATTCAGGAAAGAAATGAAGATTCAATTCCAATTTCTAGAAATCACTATGAGATAACAGCTTTTCAAACTTATTTCCCCCTTTTTCCCTCTGTAGGTCTTAAATTCCATGATTGAAGATGAGGAAGAACCTGAGAACAGTGCTAACGGAGCCAATTTTTGCTGGATGCTCACCATAAAATGTCTCTTTGTATTATTACATGGTTGAGTTTAATGTATACATTCGATTTTATCATTGGAATGGATGTAGGACTAGTTGCTATGTATGTTTAACCAGATTTGGGTGATTTTTTTATTTTACCAGATTTTATGAATGTTCTTGTTATAAATGAGCACAGATTTAGGTGATTTATTTATTTTTTCAAAATTTTTTATGTATGTTTAACTAGATTTAATGATGTTCTTGCTGTGATCAGCACAGATTTGTTTTTTTTTTGTTGAGAATTTTCAACATTTTTATGTATGTTTAATTAGATTTTTTTTGAATGTTCTTGCTAATAACTAGTGGTTCAGCGCAGTTTGAGTTTTTTTAAAATTTCCAGATTTTTACCCTATTTTAAACAAGTATAAAGTATGTAATATTTTTAAGAATTTTTTAGGATTTTTATTATATTTTTTTGATTTTTCACATCTAGATAAGATCTAGATCCAGATTGGGATCCAAATTATGGTTTTGATCCAGATCCGAATTCAAAAAGTTTTGTTGAATGTACCTAAATTTTAAAAGAAATTTTATTATATTTTTAGATTTTTTTATCACAAATAGGATCCGGATACAGATTTAGATCCGAAAATCTGATTTCGGATCTTGATCCAACTAAGATCCGAAATGGTAATTAGATTCGGATTCGGGTCGGATCCGGATCTGCTGGTTTCGGATCCGAATTCGGATCCCAGTGGATCCGACCCGGATCCGGTGCTTTGACAGGGCTAGGTAAAAGGAATGGCACGCCTAAAGTCCCATTAGTGGCCTGGAAAAAAATATATAAAAAACCAAAGATGGCTGGTGGCCTCGGCTTCAAGGATATCCATCTTGCTAATAAGGCTGCAATGATGAGACTTGCTTTGCGATTTGTTCATAGCAGAAGTGGGCTTTGGTGTACCATTCTCCGGGCTAAATACTATAAATCCCAAACTTTTTGACATGTCACAAAGATAGGGAATGCATCTCATCTTTAGAAATAATCTATTGGCTGTGAGGAAGAACCTCAGAAAAGGATGTCAATGGGTGGTTAAAAATCAGTATCAATATGTGGAAGGATAAATGGCTTATCGACAAATTTCATCCCATTATTCCTGCCAAAAATTTTAATGTTGATGTCCTAATGATTGTTGCTGATCTGTTAGAAGATGGAAAGTGGAATCTTAGTCTAATCCGTGGAGTTTTTGAAAAAGTCATTGAGATATATGTCAGATCAAGCTTCTAGATTTTAATACTCAAAAGCAGGATTTGCTTGTTTGGTGATTCACTCAAGATGGCCAGTTAAATGCTAAAGCTGCCTATACATTCCTTTTTGAGAGCCAAGGGACACCTACTTCCTCAGCTAATCATGGTGTGTGGCATGCTATTTGGAACCCAAGATTTCAAAAAACAGTTCCTCCAAATTTGATCCATTTCCTCTGGAAGTTCTTAAATAATGCATTGCCAACAGTGACTCGGTTAGCTAGAACTGCACCTATGGTCAACCCACTGTGTCCATTTTTCCAGGCTCATTTGGAGATTGTGGAGCACATTTTCTTTGAATGCAACATGGCCGGGGCTGTTTGGTTCGCCAGCTTTCTTTTTGTTACAGAATTTTGATACACAGCACAGTCCTTAATGAATAGAATCACATCTTGGTTCCAATACTCAGAGACAGGAGACAAGGATGGATTTTTATTGTGCCATTTCGGTTGTGGAACATTTGGAAGGCCCATTGTATATTGGCATTCGAACAAAAATATCAAGCTCCAGAGCAAATTGTGAGGAAATTGTCAGTGTGGTGCGGGAGTATGAAGAAGCAGGAGGCAATTAATGCTACTCATGTGTCAATGGATCTTGCAGATCCGAAAAATCGACTCGGATCCGAAATTTGAAGCGGATTCGGATGACACCTTTTAACCCGATATACTTCGTTTCGGGGCGAGCAATGTTGATTCGCCATGCTTCATTTCGGGGCATCAAAATGAGATGTCCTGATCCGTGATCCGGAGAGAAAACCCCATATGGCCTTCCCCAGTCTTTACCCTCGCATCGTGGAGGCGGCGGATCCGTGGCTGAGGGGCCGCACCGACTTCTCCCGTTGCTTCCTGGCCGACGGCAAGCTCCGGGGGAAACATCGCTTATCACACGGCATGGCAGTTGCTGGTGGAGGAGGCAGAGGACCTCCGTCCCGTGGTACTACGAGGCCTCGTGTTGAATCAGCCCTACTTCGGCGGCGCCAAGCGAACGCCGTCGGAGGCGGCATCCGCCACAATCGTCCCCCTCGCCCCAAGCGACCTGATGTGAGAGATGTCCCTCCCGGAGGGCCCCAACAGGGACCACATCTTCTGCAACCCCATGATACACCACCGGCGCCGAGGAGGCGGGGAGGACAGGGTGGACATTGCTGCCGAGATGCCTGGTGAGGGGCTGCGCAGGGGACCCCCTGATCGACCGGTAGTGATGTTGGAGGAGCAGGCGGCGAGAACAATGGCGCTGCTGGACAGGGAGGGCTTCCATGCTGTCGAGCTGTTCGACAGCAGTGAGGCCGACCTGCTCATCGTCGACATCAAGCAGTTCCTCTCCGACTCATCACCCCGTCACAGCCATCGCCTCTGGTTCTCCTCCTCCGCCTCCTTCCTTTCCCGTTTCTTTCATCCAGAAATATGTTTAACCAGATTTTATGAACACAGATTTGGGGCAGCCACCGCCTCTGGTTCTCCTCAGATTTTATGAACACAGATTTGGGGCAGCCACTACCTCTGGTTCTCCTCCTCCACTTCCTTCTCTTCCCGTTTCTTTCCTCCAGAAATATGTTTAACCAGATTTTATGAACACAGATTTGGGTTTTTTTTATTTTTTAAGATTTTTAAAAAATTTTATGTATGTTTAACCAGATTTTATATATGCTCTTGCTATAATTAGCACATATTATGTATTGTTTTTTATTTTTTAGATTGTTCAAAAATTTTATGTATGTTCTTACTATATAACCAGCATATATCGAATATTTTTTTATTTTTTAGAATTTTTACCATGTTTTAAATAAATATGCAACATTTCAGATTCAGATCTTGACCCAGATCCGAATTTAACTTCGGATCTAAACCCGATTATAGATTCGAAAATGTTGCTACAATCGGATCCGGGTCAGATCCGGACCTTCTACATTCGGATCCGGGTTTGGATTTCTCAGGATTCGATCCCGATCTGACCCATTTACAGGTCTAGGTGGGAGCTTGACTTTGAAGGTGCTCTTAGGCATTGCCATGTCACCCTGCTGGATGAGCACCGCCAACCGACAGATCGCCAGAGGAGGCATTTGGCGGTGCACCGTCCCTCAGGCTATCTGATGATGGTACTCGTCGACTACCGAAGTTTCCCTTTAAAGGGTGTCGTCGAAGCTGGCATGACATACTAGACCGACGCCGTTAAGCTTTTTAAGTACAAGCATGATTCTACTAGCGATCCCTGGCTCCCCTGTCAGAATCTGGATGGGTGCTCCTTGTTCGTGGGGCGATATTCGAAGAACCCATCTATTTGCCTCTCAGCGAGGATGTCTCTAGACTGAGAGTTGACTGCATATTCCTAATCAACCAGCATATCGAGACTTCCGACTTAACTCACCAACTGTGGGTGTATGACCTGAATGAAGCTGTTTTAAAACCATATTGTCTTCTCGATTGGCAGGAGGGTTCTCGTCGTCAAGCGTGATGGAAGGGAGGGGAATCTGGGCTCTGGTGATGGGGTTCAGTAAGAGCATCTGAGAGGTGGTGATGTGGACTAGAGCCACCCAGTCGTGATAGGAGCTTACATAATCTCTTTCTGTCGGAGGGGTTGAAGAAGCGATAGATGTCTGCTCCTTCACTCGGAGATGAGCAGGGGACTCCGTGGGGTGACCCACAAGGAAAATAATAGGGAGTAAAAATCAGTCACGTTAACTGTGGCGCCGGGGTCGAAGGGTGCGCCTGTCCCCAAGTTTTGCAGACGACGGCAAACCTGACGAACTCTGCAGTGGGGAGGCGTCGACGGATATGCACCACCAAGTCCTTCGGCAAGGTTGACTAGTCAAGGAAGGGCCGACCATCTCCATCTCTCTCTCTCTCTCTCTCTCTCTCCCGCTTGCTTGCGCGCTCTCTCTCTCTCTCTCACAGGCGAGCAGAGAAAGCATATGGATGGCGTGAACTTATAACCTAGCTTGTTACATGTGATAGGCGGCGACGCTGGTGCGGGAGGAGAGCCATACGTACGACGGCATTAGAGGGTGTAAAGGCTCTCCTCATGTTTTCTGTGATCAACCCTTTGTCAGCTTTGTTGAAGGATTTGTTGGTGCTCATTCGTCGGCGCCTCTCCGCTGCAGAGTTCGTCAGGTTTGCCGCCGTCTGCAAAACTTGGGGGCAGGTGCGCCCTTCGACCCCGACGCCACAGCTACAGTGGCTGATTTTTACTCCCTATTATTTCCCTTGTGGGTCTCCCCACAGAGTCTCATGCTCATCTCCGGGTGAAGGAGCATACACCTATCGCTTTTTCCGCCTCTCCGAATAATGGATATGCCACGAGATCTTCGGCATACCGAATGTGTAGGCTCCTGTCACGGCTGGTGGCGCTGGTCCACATCACCACCTCCCAGATGCTCTTGGTGAACCCTATCACCAGAGCCCAGATTCCCCTCCCTTCCATCGCGCTTGACGACGAGGGCCGTCCGGCATTTGGGGCGGTCGATAAGCTTGTCATGTCCTCTGAGCCCACTACCTCTCCCTGCAAACTCTCCATGGGTTGTACCACTACTAACTTGTCTTCGGTAGCGATGGCCGTAGTGGGAGGAGAGAGATGGATCACTCCGGATGGTGTATCGGATTTGGGAGATCTCGTCTACCATAAGAGTGAGGGTAAATTCTATGGCACTAGACGTTTATTAGAAGAAATTTGCTGGTGGGAGCTTGACGTTGAAGGTGCTCTTAGGCATTGCCATGTCACCCCGTTACATGAGCACCGCCAGCCGACAGATCACCGGAGGAGGCATCTGGCGGTGCACCGTCCCTCAGGCGATCTGATGATGGTACTCATCGACTACCGAAGTTTCCCTTTAGGCGGTGTCGTCGAAGTTGGCATGACATACCAGACTGACGCCGTGAAGCTTTTTAAGTACGAGCATGATTCTACTAGCGATCCCTGGCTCCCCTATCAGAGTCTGGATGGGTGCTCTTTGTTCGTGGGGCGATATTCGAAGAACCCATCTATTCGCCTCTCAGCAGAAGATGTCCCTGGGCTGAGAGCTTACTACATATTCCTAATCAACCAGCGTATCGAGACTTCCGACTTTACTCACCAACTGTGGGTTTATGACCTGAATGAAGCTGTTTTATAACCATATTGGCTTCTCGATTGGCAGGACAATGATTCGTATTGCCATTGGTTCATGCCAAAGTTAGCTTAGAGGTAAGCAGGATCGCATCCTTAATTTTTTGTGAGGATCTTGTTGTGTATGTATGTCTTCATATTTGCCGTGAAGTCAAACTCCTTTATATTCAGTAAAAACATTTATTTTAATTTTAATGTTTAGTGTAATCTCTGTGTACTTGCTTCACTAGTTATATATTTACTTAAGAGTTTTAAAAATAATGGGCTTGTTGTGTCATTTTTTGTCCAATAAATTTTCTTGTTTGCGCCTTCTAAATGAAAGTACGTAGTCTTTATGTATTCTCAATTATACCATATGTTTCTTTAGTTTGTGGATGTTTATGTCTCTTTTTCGATCTCATGCTCGCTCGCATTCGTTTCGATGATGGTAGAAGTAATTAAATCGTTTATTTTATTAAATATCTTAGCCTGCTCAGGTGTAAACTATTTTTATTCTTAACAAGTGGTTGGTACCAAACGATATCTTAACAAGTTGTGGCAATGTTACCAAACTACATGGTCATGTTGAGGTGAGCTGCCATGTATGTTTAAGAATGCTAGCAACCCATACATTTTTAGAAAACAAAGGGATCCCGTTTGTTCATATCCCTATAGGAAATAAGTATCATAATTTGCTGTTACATATTCATTCATTGACAGTACCGAACTCTAATGTGGCTTCCTCATCCTCATTGGATGATTAGTGTTTAAAGAAAAATGCTACCACTCTGACATCAGCTGATGGCCACCCACGTTTGTATGGATGGGGAGAGAAACAATATACTGCCCTCTACCTCTGAGCCTTGTCAAAAAAATTAAGATTGAGCTGATGTACCAGCTTCAGTGGTGGCAAACATCCCCGGGATCCCCTTTGTTTTCTAAAAATGTATGGGCTGCTAGCATTCTTAAACATACATGGCAGCTCACCTCAACATGACTATGTAGTTTGGTAACATTGCCACAACTTGTTAAGATATCGTTTGGTACCAACCACTTGTTAAGAATAAAAATAGTTTACACCTGAGCAGGCTAAGATATTTAACAAGATAAACGATTTAATTACTTCTACCATCATCGAAATGAATGCGAGCGAGCATGAGATCGAAAAAGAGACATAAACATCCACAAACTAAAGAACATATGGTATAATTGAGAATACATAAAGACTACGTACTTTCATTTAGAAGGCGCAAATAAGAAAATTTATTAGACAAAAAATGACACAACAAGCCCATTATTTTTAAACTCTTAAGTAATATATAGCTAGTGAAGCAAGTACACAGAGATTACACTAAACATTAAAATTAAAATAATGTTTTTATTGAATATAAAGGAGTTTGACTTCACGACAAATATGAAGACATACATACACAACAAGATCCTCACAAAAAATTAAGGAAGCGATCCTGCTTACCTCTAAGCTAACTTTGGCATGAACCAATGGCAATACGAATCATTGTCCTGCCAATCGAGAAGCCAATATGGTTATAAAACAGCTTCATTCAGGTCATAAACCCACAGTTGGTGAGTAAAGTCGGAAGTCTCGATACGCTGGTTGATTAGGAATATGCAGTAACCTCTCAGCCCAGGGACATCCTCTGCTGAGAGGTAAATAGATGGGTTCTTCGAATATCGCCCCACGAACAAAGAGCACCCATCCAGACTCTGATAGGGGAGCCAGGGATCGTTAGTAGAATCATGCTCGTACTTAAAAAGCTTCACGGCGTCAGTCTGGTATGTGATGCCAGCTTTGACGACACCGCCTAAAGGGAAACTTCGGTAGTCGACGAGTACCATCATCAGATCGCCTGAGGGACGGTGCACCGCCAGATGCCTCCTCCGGTGATCTGTCGGCTGGCGGTGCTCATCTAACGGGGTGACCTGGCAATGCCTAAGAGCATCTTCAACGTCAAGCTCCCACTAGCAAATTTCTTCTAATAAACGTCTAGTGCCATAGAATTTATCCTCACCCTTATGGTAGACGAGATCTCCTAAATCCGGTACACCATCCGGAGTGATCCATCTCTCTCCTCCCACTACAGCCATCGCTACCGAAGACAAGTTAGTAGTGGTACAACCCATGGAGAGTTTGTAGGGAGAGGTAGTGGGCTCAGAGGACATGACAAGCTTATCGACCGCCCCAAATGCCGAACGGCCCTCGTCGTCAAGCGCAAAAAGCGATACACATTCGGTATGCCGAAGATCTCGTGGCATATCCATTATTCGGAGGGGCGGAAAAAGCGATAGGTGTATGCTCCTTCACCCGGAGATGAGCATGAGACTCTGTGGGGAGACCCACAAGGGAAATAATAGGGAGTAAAAATCAGCCACTGTAGCTGTGGCGCCGGGGTCGAAGGGCGCACCTACCCCCAAGTTTTGCAGACGGCGGCAAACCTGACGAACTCTGCAGCGGAGAGGCGCCGACAGATGAGCACCAACAAATCCTTCAACAAAGTTGACAAAGGGTTGATCACCGACCATCTCTCTCTCTCTCTCTCTCTCTCTCTCTCTCTTTCTCTCACACAGGTGAGCACAGAAAACATGAGGAGAGCCTTTACACCCTCTAATGCCGTCGTACGTATGGCTCTCCTCCCGCACCAGCGTCGCCGCCTATCACATGTAACATGCTAGGTTATAAGTTCACGCCATCCATATGCTTTCTCTGCTCGCCTGTGAGAGAGAGAGAGAGAGAGAGAGCGCGAGCAAGCGGGGGAGAGAGAGAGAGAGAGATGGAGATGGTCGGCCCTTCTTTGACTAGTCAACCTTGCCGAAGGACTTGGTGGTGCATATCCGTCGACGCCTCCCCACTGCAGAATTCGTCAGGTTTGCCGCCGTCTGTAAAACTTGGGGACAGGCGCACCCTTCGACCCCGGCACCACAGTTAACGTGGCTGATTTTTACTCCCTATTATTTTCCTTGTGGGTCACCCCACGGAGTCCCCTGCTCATCTCCGAGTGAAGGAGTAGACATCTATCGCTTCTTCAACCCCTCCGATAGAAAGAGATTATGTAAGCTCCTATCACGACTGGGTGGCGCTAGTCCACATCCCCACCTCTCAGATGCTCTTACTGAACCCCATCACCAGAGCCCAGATTCCCCTCCCTTCCATCACGCTTGACGACGAGAACCCTCCTGCCAATCGAGAAGACAATATGGTTTTTTGACGACGAGAACCCTCCTGCCAATCGAGAAGACAATATGGTTTTAAAACAGCTTCATTCAGGTCATACACCCACAGTTGGTGAGTGAAGTCGGAAGTCTCGATACGCTGGTTGATTAGGAATATGCAGTCAACTCTCAGCCTAGAGACATCCTCTGCTGAGAGGCAAATAGATGGGTTCTTCGAATATCGCCCCACGAACAAGGAGCACCCATCCAGACTCTGACAGGGGAGCCAGGGATTGCTAGTAGAATCATGCTTGTACTTAAAAAGCTTAACGACGTCGGTCTAGTATGTCATGCCAGCTTCGACGACACCCTCTAAAGGGAAACTTCGGTAGTCGACGAGTACCATCATCAGATCGTCTGAGGGACGGTGCACCGCCAAATGCCTCCTCCGGCGATCTGTCGGTTGGCGGTGCTCATCCAGGAGGGTGACATGGCAATGCCTAAGAGCACCTTCAACGTCAAGCTCCCACCTAGACCTGTAAACGGGTCAGATCGGGATCAGATCCTGAGAGATCCAAACCGGATTCGAATGTAGAAGGTCCGGATCTGACCCGGATCCGATTGTAGCAACATTTTCGAATCTATAATCGGGTTTAGATCCGAAGTTAAATTCGGATCTGGGTAGATCCGAATCTGAAATGTTGCATATTTATTTAAAATATGGTAAAATTCTAAATAATAATAAAAAAATTCGATATATGCTGGTTATATAGTAAGAACATACATAAAAATTTTGAACAATCTAAAAAAATAAAAAACAATACGTAATATGTGCTAATTATAGCAAGAGCATACATAAAATCTGGTTAAACATACATAATTTTTTTTTAAAATCTTAAAAATAAAAAAACCCAAATCTGTGTTCATAAAATCTGGTTAAACATATTTCTGGAGGAAAGAAACGGGAAGAGAAGGAAGTGGAGGAGGAGAACCAGAGGTAGTGGCTGCCCCAAATCTGTGTTCATAAAATCTGAGGAGAACCAGAGGCGGTGGCTGCCCCAAATCTGTGTTTATAAAATCTGGTTAAACATATTTTTGGATGAAAGAAACGGGAAAGGAAGGAGGCAGAGGAGGAGAACCAGAGGCGATGGCTGTGACGGGTGATGAGTCGGAGAGGAACTGCTTGATGTCGGCGATGAGCAGGTCGGCCTCACTGCTGTCGAACAGCTCGACAGCGTGGAAGCCCTCCCTGTCCAGCAGCGCCACTGTTTGGCTGCCCCAAATCTGTGTTCATAAAATCTGAGGAGAACTAGAGGCGGTGGTTGTCCCAAAGTTTGGGGGCAGACGGCGGCAAACCTGACGCACTCTGCAGTGGGGAGGCGCCGACGGATGAGCACCAACAAGTCCTTTAGCAAAGGTGACCAAAGGTTGATCACCGACCATCTCCATCTCTCTCGCTCGCTCTCTCTTTCTCTCTCACAGGCGAGCTCAGAAAGCATGAGGAGAGCCTTTACACCCTCTGATGCCGTCGTACGTATGGCTCTCCTCCCGCACCGGCGTCGTCGCCTATCACATGTAACAGGCTAGGTTATAGGTTCACACCATCCATATGCTTTCTCTGCTCGCCTGTGAGTGAGAGAGAGAGAGAGAGCACGAGCGAGAGAGAGATGGAGATGGTCGGCCCTTCCTTCACTGGTCAGCCTTGCCGAAGGACTTGTTGGTGCTCATCCGTCGGCGCCTCCCCACGGCAGTGTTCGTCAGGTTTGCCGCCGTCTGCAAAACTTGGGGACAAGCGTACCCTTCATCCTCGGCGCCACAGTTAACCTGGCTGATTTTTACTCCCTATTATTTTCCTTGTGGGTCACCCCACGGAGTCCCCTGCTCATCTCCGGGTGAAGGAGTAGACATCTATCGCTTCTTCAGCCCCTCCGACAGAAAGAGATTGTGTAAGCTCCTATCACGGCTGGGTGGCGCTGGTCCACATCACCGCCTCCCAGATGCTCCTGGTGAACCCCATCACCAGAGCCCAGATTCCCCTCCCTTCCATCGCGCTTGACGACGAGGACCCTCCGGCATTTTGGGAGGTACTAAAGGGGCCGCGACGGCAGCAACAACAACGGTGCAGGTGGACGGTTCATGGGTGGCAGCCAGTAGCAGAGTAGTACTGCAGTGCATCTGGTACTGGATGAGTGGGACAATTAAGGGGGAAGCAACGTAGATGGCGGTGCGAGGGGAAGGAAGAACTTGAATAAATTTTTAAATCTCAACAGTATCAGTCGGGATCAGTTAATTGCATGGGGGCTCTTAACTTCTAGTTTTCTTCCCCCCCCCCCCCCCCCCCCCCCCCCCCCCAAGACCTTTCTCCGGACTCCTTATAAAAGGGCCCCTTTGAAAAAGGGTTTAAACTAAAGTTAACCCCGAGTTAGTTAAAAAGTGCTTTGAAAAGTAATAAATTTTAATCCGAGTCAAAATCGTTAGGATAGATATTAACTGGGTTATCCTAGCCCACCTCTGGAGGTGGAGTAGAGTTAACTCTCTTTAACACTTTTTTAAATACCCTTTTACCCTTGGGTTTTGAGGTGTATTTACACCTTTTCACGCATACGGAAGTCTCTACCCCCTTCTCCCACCCTCGTTTCACGCGTACCTACACCCCTCCTCCACCCGTCTTCGTCTTCCTCCTTCGACTTCCTTCGCCTGCGACGACAAAGAATCTTTTGTCGTGGAATCGACATCGCCATTGTTCCGCTGCAAATCCTGTTGGGCTCACATGCTACTAGTGCTTACGGGCTTCTCCATTCGCAGACAGGTCTTCCTACCTGGGTCTTCTTCCCTCGCTCTCCCTACTTGGCTCTAGGGTTCACGCCTCTGCAGATTTTTCTCTCGATCGACAACGCATCATGCGTCTGCGATGCCATGACCATGGTCACGGGGTGTTCTCCTTTTCCTTTACCTAATTTTATTTAATGGTAGAGGGTCTATTTAAGCGAATTTTGTGGTCTTCTGTGAAGTCTCCTACACCGGTTATTACTCTCGTCTCCATTTATTCAAGGTCCCCCTCTGTGGGTGTTCATTCGGTGGTAGCCTTCTCTTCTTGAAGGTCGTTGCTGTGGTTTTTTCATTCTGCCCTATATCCCCCTCTTCCGTGGGTGTTCATTCGGCAGTAGTCTTCTGTTCTTGAAGACCGGCACTCTGGTATTTTTCACTTTGCCCTATACCCCCCTCCTCTGTGGGCGTTCGTCTCATTTTAGTTTTTTTATCCTATTTATTATTTATGTCGTATATCCTCCTCCTCTTTGCTGTTCACTCTGTGGTTGGGTGAATTTGGTTTAGGGATCTTCCACTTCTGTTTTTGCCCTATATTCGCCATCTGTGATTATTATCTTGTGCTTATGTACTGGTTCCTAGTGTGATTTCTATCATATTATCTTCATTTCAGTCTATGGACTTATTGGGTTTCTGTAACTTTGGCTGGGGCCCGGAGATTGGAGCTCAATGAATGTGTAGTTCTATTTATCCTCCTGCCATGAATGTGTAGTTCTATTTATCCTCCTGCTTTGTTGTTAATAATCACAACATAATAATCCTCCTGTCATGAATGTGTAGTTCTATTTATCCTCATGCTTTCCTGTTATTAATCACAACATAAAATCACACTAGTTTTTTTATCCTATTTATGTACTGGTTCCTAGTGTGATTTCTGGTTTTTATGTAGTTCTCCTATGATTAATCCTCTTGTCATGAATGTGTTTATTTGACTGCCTTCAATGTGTCTCACATCGATTTCATTATACATTCATTTGTCACAATAATTTCCGTCATATTATTAAGAAACTATGAGTACTTAGCAGTTTTGTCCCGAACTATGCCTGACAGTTCATAGTTGAGACATTTATTGACCAATATGAGGTGAATGCAACTATTTGTCAATTACAAAGTAGACTAATTTTTTACAAAAGTATTTACTTGATCACTAAAGACCTGCTAGAAAATGAAGGTTTCAAGTGAGATAAAGGCACCAATCAATTGCTCGGAAATGACATTTCATGGAATGCCTATGTTGAGGTTTGTGACTGCTTCCTAATGTAGGTTAAAATGTCCCAATTTTTATTATTGTACCTTATTTTCTTCATATTCTCTTTGCAGTTCAATCTGTTGGCATTCTCTTTAAAGGAGAGAAGCTTACCTTTCCTCAATGACATAATTCAATTATTTAGTGAGTGGGAGGGTCCTTCATGAACTATTGTGAATCACATATTTGTTGTTGTACGTTAACATAGTAGTGCTTGGACTACTATGTATGTGTTAATGTGTTTTAGAAAACTCCCATTTTAGAACTTCATATAGGCATAATTTTCGTTGTCTGTTAATCTACTGATAGTCCATTGTGCATATGTTTAGATGAGATTGAGACCGGTTCCTCCTCCAAGCCGCGTATCCCTAATTGGTCATTCAGACAAGACAAGATTCTATTAGACATATTGACTGATGAGTACCTTAGAAACTATGCACACCAATGCACTTTTAAAAAACATGTGTTCAATGATATTTTGGTGCGCTATAATCGAGAGGCGGGGGTTAAAAGAGAGAGGTGTCACTTGCAATACCGTTGGAAAAATTTGAAGAAGTTATATCATCTATATGAATCGTTGCGCACAGAAGTGGTTAGGGTGGGATGAACAAAGAAATGTTCCAATTGCCCCGGATGAGGACAATATCCAAGCAGCCATAGCGGTAAGGTTTCATTTATAATTTAACATTTTATGGTTTATTCGCAATATCTTAAGTTACCCACCATTATGCTTTATCCATTGCAACAAACAAATTCAGAGCTCGCGAAACTTATCGACAAACCACTCCCTTATAAGCAATAAATAGATATCTTATGCGGGAAGACCACAATTAGGGGTTCTCATTTCCTTGGCTCCAACCAAGATGTAGATGTTGATTCGCGGTGGTCTTTTGGTGATGATGACAATTCCACAAGACAAGGGTTTAGTGCGATGGGATTGGACTCGCAACAAGTACAGTCCATTGATGATGACAATTTCAATCCTTTTGATTTTCCTCATTTGTCTCAACCTCTTCCAAGCAATCCAAATTATGAAAACACTCAGACACAAAATACTCTAATTGAGTATGAGACAACATCCCCCGACAAGAGACAAACCACACAAGCCCAATCATCCCAGACTAGAAAAAGACGAAGCAAGAAGTCTTCAGAACTGTTCACCCTAGCTCAATATTGTCAGCTAAACGATCAACGGATGAAGTTGGCAAAAACATTATTCCCTGGGTCTTCTTCATCTGCAGCGTCCAAGGACGAAGAGTAATACACTATAAGGGAGTGTGTGTCGCGATTGAAGACAATGGGGTATTTCTACAATTTTCTGCTCTTCAAGGGTTTTTCTGTAATTTTCTGCCTTCTTCAGGGGATTCTTTGCAATTTTGGACAGCAAAGGGTTCTTCTGTAATTTTGCACTCTTCCAGGGACTTTTTTTACAAAATACCATGAGCTCCAAATTTCAGCAAGAGACCCCTCTCCTCTGCACTTGGAGGTGGGGCAGCAGCCCCCTTGGAGAGCCCAAGGCCCCAAGGGCCAAAAATCTCCCCAGACTTCAAAGGATTCCAACCCCCTTCAAGTTAAGCCCCCCCCTCTCTTCCTTTTATAGAGATGGGTAGGGATATAAGAGGGACCGGAGGTGGGGTACCTCCGGTTCTGTTTGGACTGGAGGTGGGGTGCCTCCGGTTGAAAGTGGACCGGAGCCTCCGGTTGGGTTTGGACCTGAGGTGGGTGCCTCCAGTTGGGGTATGGAGATGGACCGGAGATGGGGTGCCTTCGGTTGGGTTTGGACCGAGGTGGGTGCCTCCAGTTGGGGTATAGAGGGTATAGAGAGGGACCGGTGGTGGGGGTCCCAAGGCAAGAGGGGGAACATGAGAGCCAAGGGAGATGGGGGTCCAAGACCCTTTTCAAAGGAGGACCCCCCCCCCCTCTTTTTATAGAAGTGAGGGGGGTGGAGGAGGGACCCCCCTCTGATTGGGGGAGGGGGAACCGGAGTTACCCTTCGTTGGGTGAGGGGGTGAAGAGGAGGACCGGAGGTGGGTACCTCCGTTTGGGGGGTGACTGGAGGTACCCCCCTCCGGTTTGGGGAGTGAAGGAGCACCGGAGTTGGGTGCCTACGGTTGGTGGGGGTGACCGGACACCCCCCTCTGGTTTGGAGAGAAAGGGGGGAGGGGCCTCTGGTTGGGTGAGGGGGGGGGACTGGAGCTACCCCACCTCCGGTGGAGATGGGTGGATCGGATACCCCCCCCCCTCCGGTTTGGAGAGAGAGAGAGAGAGAGGGAGCTCTGGTTGGGTGAGGGGGGACCGGAGCTACCCCACCTCTGGTGGAGGAGGGGTGGACCGAGCTACCCCCCTCCGTTCGGTCCAACCGGAGGTACCCCACCTCTGGTGGATTTGTTTAGGTAGTATGGGGGTTTTTGTGGTGTTTTAGGTGTGTTTTGGGGGATTTTGGGTATTTTTGAGAATTTTTTAGTTTTGGGGTTTTGAATTTTTTGGGATTTCTGAAAATAGATATTTCTGGAATTTTTGGGGGTTTTGAGAATTTTTGGAGTTTTGGGTTTTGGGGAAATGAGGGTTTTGGGATTTTCGAGGATTTCGGAATTTCTGGGGGTTTGGATATTTCTGGAAATTGCGAAGGGGGCAGTTTTTTTTTGGATTTTTGGTGTTTTGGGATTTTAGCTTTTTCTGGAGGTTTGGTTTTTTGTGGGTTTTTGGGTTGGAAATTTCCGGTGCCAACAGGTATGTGAGAGAGGGAAGACAATTGAAGTTGGCATCCTATGTAGCTTCGATTAACAGAACATGCATGATGTCCAAAGGCATTGTCATCTTTCTTTTATTTATCTTATCTTATACTCTTTAGATGTAAGTTATAATTAACTTTGGCTGGCAATGTTTTAATCAAATACAATTTTGTTATGTTTAATAAGCACCTATCTTTTCTCTGGAGTAATCTTTTAAGTTTTTATTCTTAATCAGTTTTTTTCCCTTCAAAGATAATAACATTCAGTAAAATTACATATTTTTCTCTTTATGCAGTTTCAGCTACAATGTTTCTGGAATTCTTGAAATTCTAGTAATGGATTTGGTTTTATTATCTTCTTTTATACAATTATTTCTTGTATAGATAAAACTTCTCACAATCTATTCATTTTTCCTCTTTACTAATTCAGAAACATCTGACAAAAATATCTCATTATAGTTTCTTGACTTGATGTTGCAACTCAAGCTTAAGGGTGCATGTCAGTTTTGAAAGTGGTTTCATATTTGTAGGTCCGAGATGAGAAATGGGCTGCATTATTGAAAGAGAAAAGGGCCTCAAGTGGATCATCTTGTCCTCCACGTGTTATTGTGAGTGTTTACCTTTCCATCAAATCTAGCTAAATTTCTTAGAAATGCTTCTTAAAAAAAAATGCCTCATCTAGAAAAAAAAACTTAAGAGATTCAAAGATACTTGTTGCAATTAATGAGAAGGGAGCAGTAAGATGTCAGTTCGCTTCTTCCTTTTCATTTCTGCCTCATTTTTTGGGGAAGTGGATGATGCCAGGATTCATTATAAGCAAAAAGAGAACATGTAAAGCTTATTGCAATTATATTCTTCACCCACCCCCCACCCCCCCCCCCCCAAAAAAAAAAAAGAAAAGAAAAAAAGAGTAACTCCCTGAAAGAAAAACTCACAGTATTCTCTGATATTCCTTTCTATCCCATGCCATGTCTTATTTTATATTAGTCACGTTTTACAGTTAATGTTTGGTTCAAGTATCTTTGATCTTCATCTGGAGCAGGATCAACCTGACTTGATCTGGGCTTCACCGGCCGCAGCCTCAGTCATACCCCACATGATTGTGGGAGTGGAGGGTGTTGGGGGGGGGAGTCGGAAGGAGAATTGGAAAAATGAAAAAGGTTAAAAGAGTAATGTGGAAAGACAGAAACTGGAGAGATGAAAGAAAGATATGAAAGAGGGATAGGCACAGGTGGTGGAAAGCAGAAAACAAAATAAAAATGTCAAGTCTGGCTACCAGCGACCCTTCTTCCATCCTCTTGGACTGGGAAATCCATCCATTTCTCTTGAACTTTGTTAGATTAATATAGCCCTTAGTTAAAACATATTAGGCTCCATCTAAATTGGCATTTTGAACTTGATTGGCTGATTTCTAGAATCCGTGTAACAGACATTGTACATAATCTAATTTATTATTGCACCCTCCAAATAGTCAGTTTGTTCTATTCCCAGGTTTGCTTCCTTACAACCAGTGGACAACATCCTGCAGTGTTTCTGTTGTCTGTCTTCTACTGTGATTTAACATATCTTGATCCTGCCTGTGATTGTGTTCTCAAGTTCTAGTCTGGTTGCATATGTTCAACTATGCATAAGATATAAGATTCTTCCCTAATGTCTTTCACACTCTAAATAATGGAAAGCACTTGTATTGAATGCTGATTTTATGTAGCTTGTTTTCTTTTTGTGATTTTCTTATCTTAACCTTCTTTCCTGTGTAGGTTCTTTTTGGCCTTTCTGACTCTGTAGACTTAAATTCACTTGCAAGAGATCTTTTGACATTGTCAGCAGCAGACTGTTCAGAAGTCGTCATGAATACTGTTGCTTCTCCTGCTTTCAGGCTTAGAACAACAGTATGTCATTTTCTCTGTCATTTATTCAATGCATATCATGGATGGCCTTAGATTCTTATAGTTTCTTGTGGAATATTAAATTGTTATATTTAGGATAGTGTTTAAGCTTCTTTAGATTCTTCTTTTTCCATGCATATTAGTAATATATTTTCATCCTCTAGCACCCTAAAGATGATAACCATATATGCAATCTAGAGATGGCAAGTTTGATTGCTGCATTACTATGTCTTATTGGTTATGGTTTATCCGTGACTGTGCCAGAGGTAAATGAGGGTTTGATGGCAGTTTCTGATTGCAGACGAATGTGCCTTCATCATTATTTGCCCTGCTATTGAAGTGGAAAACCTTTAAACGACAGTTTGTAACAAGTTGGAAAGCAATCAGTATGATTAATTGAGCTAGAAATTGTACTTGAATGCAATTCATTGTATTATTACTTTTCTGGTAAATGAAGGTCATAGACCTTAAGGCAGCCCTCCAGTAGGGTTCATGCTCTTTTCGCTTACAAGCCAGCTCAATCACGGGTAAAGTAAAAAAGCCATGATTTGCTATGCTCAGCAGCCTGTCAACCAATTCACATCTTTAGAAGGAAGGTTTGGTGGTGTTTATCATGCTGAATGTAACTTCTTGTGAAAGATTTTTCTCATGTATTAAATTATTCATGAAGGTCTTGCAAGCACATCATGGGGATCTGTTATCATGCATGGAGATGGCGAAGGTATTGGTTTCTACCTTTATTGCTATTTTCTTTTTTTTCCCTGTTTATCAGACAACGACAAAGGGGTGACTCATAGGTTGCTTTTTCAATTCAGGTTGCCGATCTGATTGCTTTTGTAGTATCTGCCAGTTCATTGTGTAACGAATCTGAAAAAGGTCCTATTGATTCTTTTGGAAGTGAATGCCTTTCAGTTCTAAGAGTTATGGGATTGCCTAGCACCTCTCTCTTGATACGGGTCAGTATTCATCAATCTGCATTATGAACTCTGTTATACGTGGATGCTGACTTTCTTTTTCTCCTAGGATGTTCCTAATGACATGAAAAGGAGACAGGAACTGAAGAAAGTATGCAGCTCTTTCACTGCTTCTGAGTTACCCGAGGATTGTAAGGTTTACCTGGCAGATACAAAGGAGGAACTACACAAGGTATTATATTTTAGAATGTGACGATGGTTACCAATTTGTTTCCAATAAAAATTATGGAAGAATATTCTGGGTAAATCCACCAAAAGTTTACCCTGCAATATTAGAATATATTTCTGCTTATACTTCTCGTTTACATTGTATTCAGTTTTTTGCTTTGACCACATATATCTTTTTTCAGTTCATGTGGCTTTTCAAAGAGCAACATCTTTCAGCTCCTCACTGGCGAATTCAACGACCTTATCTTGTGTCCCATGAGGTATAATGCACACTGACAGTATTTGTGATGATCATCTTTTCTTTTCTATGCTTTAAAATGCATCCACTGTCGGTTTGTTAATGGAACATGATGATTAATTGAAATGTGCAACTATTGATATTTTCCCCTCTTTTTTCCTGTTCCCTATGTTTTTTGTGGCTCTGGGATAATATTGTGTACCAGATAGGACTCTACATGATTTATCACATAAATATCATGTATAAGTTGGTGTGTCCTGCTTGCTGTGCTAAGTAAGCCATTTCCCCATATTTGATTCATGAGAGCCATTTCATGAGAAGTTCTTTATCGCTTATACCAGGGCAACATCCTCTCCTAGTGGAGAACTTTTTGCCATGTGATTGAGTGGACGTCTCTTTCTGGTGATTCTTTAGCCTTCCAGATAAATTCACTCTGCAGCATGCCTTAGTTGCTCTCTTGACTGAAGTAGGGGCTTTTGTTGTTAAGTGTTTGAGTGGTCTTCTCATCACTGTCCTAGGGATGCTTTTCTAAAGGTAATATGCTGTCATTGATAGAAAGAGTATTTGTATGTTGTGTCCTCATTAATTCATTAAGCAAATTACCCAAGTTGGGTGGTCCCAAAAGCTATACACTTTGAAGCAGAGATGGGAGTTTCGGCTGAAACTGAAACTGGTCAGTTTCATTTTTTTAAATTATTTTTTAAAAATTGTATATTAATGGTTTCGGCCGAAACTGGCGGAAACCAAAACCGACCTGTTTCGGTTTCGGACCTGACTGAAACCGAGTCCGTAATCTAAAACTTCATCCTTGCTTTGAGGAGGTCGAAGGAGTCTCACACAAGGATGTGGGAGGTGTCTCCTACTGCTCCTGCTTACAATGTGCTGCTGGAAAATTGAATGCCCCTCCCTACCAGGATGTGGATTGCAGACAATGCTTCGTGTTTACATCATGCCTACCAACATGCCCAAGATAAGTTCTTTGCCTGCAATAATGTTGCCTAATTGATGGTGCCAGTAATCTCTACTGTTCCCTATCCAAAGGTCATACGTTGATATCCAAATTTATATTGGTTGTTTCAGGCCATCATACTTTTTAACGTTTCTCCATTTTGTCAGTTTACATCTTCACTGGGTGCTGATCTTGATTTTCTTCATGCATCTCTTGCTATATTGAGCTATAAGGTGTAAACCTTTGGTCCTATGGACCTCAACCTTGAAATTATCTGTGTTTCACAGAATACAGACCTTCTCTGTATTTTAAATTCTATGATGATGCAACTGTCTGTTACATGGTTGGCAGTATCGGCCGAAACCAATATGTTTTGGCTGAAACATATCGGTTCCGGACCTAGCCGACACCGAAACCATGGTCCAAAACCGGACGAACTCCCTCTTATGGGAGTTCAAGTCCTCCCAGTATGTCCGTTTCCGAAACCGATCCGTTTCCGAAACCGAAACCAACACTGCCATCCTTGGTCTGTTTGGCTGACACAACAATATAAATTTCACCTTAAGGTCCAAGTTGGTTTCCAACTCTTAATTGGGCCATATACAGGTGTAAGGTTGGTATATCTTCAAGGAGCTTTCAACAAATATGCAAAGCTGTAGTTTCCCCAGTTAGCCCGGTTCTGAAGGATTCAAAAGCAAATTTCTCCGATCATGGTTGAGATTCTTAGTATAAGTGCATGAGGAGGATGTAGGATGTACAACAATCTTTATTTTAAGATGGAGAGAGATAATGCATCCTTTTCTTGTAGACTTAATTGCATAGTTTACTTGAACCATTTGCATTCTGACATGTCAAATAGTTGTTTCATTACTATACAAAATTCATATGAGATGTGTTTTTGCTATACAATTTTTTTGATGTAATCTAGTCTTTGGGACTTTCATTTAACATACTCTGATTGCCATGATGATTATGATGATTACCATGCCTCAGATGGATGTGAAGCCTGATGTAGATGATTTGGGTAAATGCTCCTTGATTCTATCAGGTTATGTGCATGCTCACAACTTTTCTGTGAATCAGCTGGTATGTTTTAACTTTTGTTGCTCTTTTATATTTGGTTTTTTTATGGTTATCATATACTCATCTTCTGTCCCTTCAAAATAGGTTCATGTTTCAGGTGCTGGAGATTTTCAGCTAAGCAAAATAGAGGCTCTCAAAGATCCATTTCCTTTAAATGAAAAGAGCAATGTGATTCAATGGAATCAGATGATTCACATGCTGGACAGGTAGCTTATTTTACATGCAACAATATGCAACAAAAGTGATTATCATTTAATGGTTTCTTTTAAAACATGGGCACTTCTAATTTCATGTTTAATATTTAAGTTGAACCATCAGTAAAAACATTTTCAAATGTAGTCCAAGATTATTCATGGCAACTCTTTTCTATCAGATTGACCCTTTCTCCCCCCTCTTAGTCTACAATGAGATATGTCTTATTGCATATCTAATGAAATTCTGCACATTGCTTGTAAATGGTAAAATTTGCAGGTTATTCGTACATTATTTCCAGATCCTATGAAAGCAGAGCCTTTGCTAGCTGAAAATGTACCTGATCCTCTTGCAGGAGAACAGGTAAGTGTTGAGATTCTCAGTTCATATTGTCTTTCCTTTGTTGGAAAAGCTGTCTAATTTGATACTTTATAGGGTGTTTAGTTGTAGTTTTTTATCAATTTTTTTCTCTTAAATTTAAAAAAGGACACACAAGTAGACGTGTTTGGTAAGCAATCTTTTTTTTAGGGAAGAAATTTAATCCTATGTAAATCTCTCCAAAAATAAAATAAGTACGAACCAATTATTATTTAAACACCCATGGCTCTCTCCTCTCTTCTCCCGACTGCTCCCCCCCCCCTCGATCGCCCCAAACTCCCCCCCCCCCCCCCCCCCACCCGACGGAAGCCCCCCTCCCCTGCGGCTCCCTCTCCTCCTCCCCTCCCCCCCCCCCCCCCCCCCCCCCCCCCCCAACCGACAGAAGCCCCCCTCCCCTGCGGCCCCCCTCTCCTCCTCCACCTCCCTCCGCTGCGCGCCCTCCTCGTCCCCCCCCCCCCTGCGCGCCCTCCTCCCCCCCCCCCCCCCTCCACCCACCCTCCGGAAACATGGAAGGAAGAATCGCCGGCATCGAGCCAGAATCGCTCGATCCCGGATCGGATCGACCCCCAAGGACCGATTCCCCCTTGAAGCCCCCCAAAACCCCACATTTCCGGCTGGATCGACCCAACTCAGTAGGATCTGAGTTGGATCGCTCGAGTCAAACCGGGATCGATCGATCCGGCTCGATTCAGTCGATCCGGCCGGTTTCAGTTCAAATTTGGACTTAAGCCGCCGGATCGACCCTTATCGGGTCGAATCCATCGATCCTGGTTCGATCCGACCCGATAAGGGTCGATCCCGATCGATCCGGCTCGATCCCCCTTATTTCGGCCCCTTCCCACCCGGCTCGATCCCCCTTATCCGGCTCGATCTAAGGCTTTTGAACTCTTCTCTTTTTGTGTTGCAGCTCTTCTTAATGCAGGTTGAGTGGGAGGCACTCCAGATGTCTCTGGCAAGATAGCTGAGTGTCGTGGCTGAGAGAAGAGAGGACCGAGGGTGAGAGTTGGTCCTCACTTACCCTAAGCTCTGGATCTCGAGCCTCTACTCCATCCAATTCTCCTTCCGTCCATGAGCAATCGCGAGGGTCAAATTCTGGAACATCCCTTTCCTGTCTTGTTTCCGCCCATGCATTTAGTGGGTGTTCCTCATCAAATAACTCATCAACATCAATTTGAGATGATAATGCTTCCCTCTCTGCAAAACGTTGCTCCAATGACTACCTGCAAAAGTCATTAGCCTTGCCTCGCTCTTTTTTTGTCTATCTTTAATGCATTTCAGCTTCAACCTCATATTGTAGTGGCAATAGACCAACTTCTCTAGCCTAGTTGCACTCAACCTGTTCCTCACTTTTGTGTGAATAAGTGAGAAAGTGCTCAAATTTCTCTCACACTGGCTAGATGAAGTGGTCTAACTGAGTACTCTAATAGCAATCCTTGCAAGTGGACTTCTTTGACCAGTCTTGTAGTCTAACATAACCCACCACTCACCTACAAAAAAAAACATACAATGAATTAGCACATAAAACAGTGATTTGTCATTTGTTATGAAGTAAGCATGAGCTTAAGTCTGAACGTTCTCACCCGGACCATTCTGGTCACTGCTTCTTTAACATCATAATCTCTGTAGATGTCCAACTTCAGTTTAAATCTGTCCATCTACAGTATAATACAGTTGCTAAGTGTAACTCTAAAAGTATATTGAATACATGAAATGGAATGAAGTTTTTAACTTGGCCGTACCTCTATCATAGCATCTATTCTTTCGTCCATGCTCTTAGATAATCTCCCGATGACATTGATTGTCCCCTGGAGCACCTCACCATCATTGTGAGGGGAATCACTATATTGATGCCTAGGGTTAAAGAAATACACTATATGTACAAAACATGTGTAGTAAGTTAGAAATTCAACTCATGCTAATAAGAAATATGCACAATAAGATATAATACATTTACCTGCTTGTTGAACGAAAAATCTGTTCTCTTGCCAGAAAACACTTGTCTTAGATATTTAGAGTAAATGTATATTTGGCCTGAGCTTCAGATGGAAACAACCCTCATACCTATGTAGTCTGAATTTTAGGACGAATGAAGGGAAAAAACCCATCTGTTATGAATGTTCGGAATAGATAAACAGCAGAAAAAGAGATATCTTCTGCCCATGCTCAAAGTTGTTCCGAAGCAAGCCGGGGCTGAAACCATACAATCCCCGGGATTCGCGGAACGAAACCTTCACCGACGACTTGTTTTAAAATAAAATTTAGAGCAAGCATATTGTGAAGGGAAAAAGATGTGTGTCCGGGGCTCCAGATAAAAGGAAACCTCAATTTCATGCATTCAGAAATTTTAAAGTGAGAGGAAGAATTCCCTGCTTTCAGAATAGGGTGGAAGATCCCAGGCTTTCAGAAAATTTCAGAACAGATGAATGATAGAAAGATATCCGTTCTTAATTTTTCGGAGGAGATACGCGACGGAGAATAGAAACGTTCTTCTATACGTCTGCATGAACAGGCCATTCCAGACCAAGTGGGGCTGAAATCACATAACTCCGGTATTCTCGGGATAAAATATTCCCCAGGCCCTTAATACATTGGAAAACACTTGTTTCAGATATTAAGAACAAGTGTAAGAAAGGAACCAAATGTATTGTCCAGGATATTCAGAAATTTCAGAACACGTGAAAGACAGAAAGTTATGTGTTCTGAATTCTCAATATGGATAAACAGTAGAAGACAGAAATAGCCTTCTACCCATATTCGAATCTTGGATGGAGGTCATTCAGAATTGGGTTGGGGCGGAAGCCATATAACCCCCATTCTCGGGATAGAATCTTCGCCGTTCAGTCGTTCCAAATGTTCGGAACAAATGCGCCAGGGGAAATATTTATCCGAGCCTCGATGAAAGGATAACCCTCAAAGTTACTTATTCAGGAATTTTCAGAATGAGTGGATGAAATGAAACCACTCGTTTAAGGTTTTCCGAATAAAATTTGAGACAGAAGAAGAAATCAGTCCCGTGCATCCCAGAATGCCAAAGAAAAATCCCTCGGGGTTAACCATGGATAGAAAGGAGTCAACCCCGCATCCCGGGGACAAGTCCAAGGTCGGGCAAATGGAACGGAACCCGTCCTACGTGACATTCAAGTCCGAACAAATCAGTCAAATACCCATGTCTGCAGAAAATGACGTGATGACGTAATGCTCGCACCGAAAAGGAATTCCACGTGCGAAGAAAAGGACAAATACGGAGATATTTATATGAATGAGGAATGGCCAACAGTCCGGTGGGGACTCCACCAGGGCCCACGCGTCCAATGGGAGTTCCACCAGGACAATATGGGGTTTTCCCGGTGGGGCGCCCACCAGGAAGCGCATGCGCGCCCGGGGAGCGCCCACCGGGGCGCCCACGCGCGCCCTGGTGGGCGCCCACCGTGCGCAGGCGCCCATTGGCGAGCGCTCGCCCGGTGGGGCGTCCGCGCGGGCCCGGTGGGGCGCCCACCGGCACGCGCGGGCCCGGTGGGCGCCCACCGACGCACGCGTGCCCGGTGGAGCGCCCACCAGGGCGCCCGCGCGCGCGCCCGGTGGGGCTCCCACCCGCGCGCGCCCGTGGGCTGCCCACCGGGGTTGCGCGCCCTGTGGGCCCCACCTGGGTGCCAAGCGCACCGGTGGGGGTCCCACCAGTGCTCTGCACAGGTGGGCCTCCCACCGGCCCCCTATTCCTCTCTCTCCGAAGCAAAAAAATGTACCTGGTGGACGCTCCCCCGGGTCTTGGCAAATTACACTCCGGTGGAATGCCCACCTCCCCACTCCAACTCCTATAAAAGGAGGAGAGCTCCAAGAAGAGGGCTCTCTTTCTCTGAACTCATAAATCTTGGGGATCTGAAAGAACGAAGCCGAGGGAAGTCTCCAGAAATCGCCCAAGGCCTCTTGCTGCGCTTTGAAGCTGCTGTGCTGCCTTGCCCTGTTTTATACAAGTTTGAAGGCTAGAACTTGCCTTGTTCTTTTCAAAGCAAGTGCATGATATGGGAAGTGTGGTGCATGATAGGTGTATGCATGATATGTAAAGTATGAATCAGTCCATACAAGTTTGGAAAGAGAACTCCATGGACTTTTCTAAAAAGGAAACAAATACTTGAGATGATCCACGTAATGTGTACTTGGGCATGACATTATTTTCTGCATGAAGAAATTACAAAAGAACCTTGTATCTTTTCTATTTATATAAATGACCAAAATACATAGCCATTTCAGATCAACCGAAATTTACACATATATAAATTTTAGAAAATCCTTGAAAAATCAAATTTGATGTCCTAAAGGGATAAGGGCCCAGAAATGATATCCTATCCATCATAAAAATTACAAAATAACTCTCACATGACCAGAAATTTATAAATCAGTCCTTAGATAAGGGGTTTTCTGTGAATCAGTCCCTAAATAAAGGGGAAACTCATACATCAGTCCCCATTTTAAGGGAAATTTGCAAACCAGTCCCTATTTTGGGGCAAAATTGTAAATCAGTCCCCAAAATATGAGAAAATTGTGAATCAGTCCACATTTTTTTGGGAGGCTTCACAAATCAGTCCTAATTTTGTGAGAAATGAGGCTAATCAGCCCCCAATGTGGATAAATACATTGACGAAATGGCCATAATTCCACATGGAAAGATGAACCCGATGTGAATGGGGTCTTTCTTGTTTATAGTATGTTTTCAATAATCAGGTCTAGCAATGTATCAAAGGTATTCGAGTTCTTCTCGATGTAAATAAAACGTCGAATTGCCGACGGGGAAGGGTCCAGTACACGACACCCAAATCGCCTGATACATGAATGAAATGTCTGTTTTAACAGACTGGCACGCCCGCGAAATTGATAAACATCATAATAAATCTTTTTCTTCAAAAAGATAAAAAGATTTTTGAAAGAAAACTTCGCGTGCTAAAACAAATTGGCACGCCCGGTGGGACCTTTCCTACCTTTCATACACGGGCTAGACCTGATGCTAATACTTGGCTCCTGATTATTTGGCTTTGCCATTACAGGAAGTCAACGAAAACATCAAACAATGGCGGCTGTGACATACGGACCGCAAGTGGTGGCGAACCATGCCCGCTTCGGCTACCTCACCACCCCGCTGTGTTTTGGCGACTTCCCGGCGGTGGTCGGCTCGCCATACTTCCTCGGGGTCGTTCCTGCGGCTCAGGAGGCGCCAGCAAAGGAAATGAAGCTGATTCCAGCTGGGGGCATCAAGCCCCAATGTGGAGGCCGAGTTTTCTCGGTAAATACCATTTCCAACAGCGCCGTACCCGTGAAAAGGGAGCGGCATCTGGCCCGCAAAGGCAGAAGCCTAGGGCCACTATTTCAAAGTCCGGCAAGACTGTTCTTGTCGGTGATATCAGAGTCAACCTGAACGGGGGCGAGCCAATATTGCCGAAAAGCAACATTGTCCCCACTAAACCCTAAACCCTAAACCCTAAACAAATTTGGGTCACCAAGGAGGAGGCCCGAAGAATCAGAAAGCTCAGGGCAGAGAAAAATGCCCAAGCAGAAGAAGAAGAGAACTACCCGGTAATCCAACCTCCTAGATCTCAACACCCTCGCGGGCAAAAGAGAAAAGGGGTATACCGGAAGCCCAACTTTGTATCCACACGGGTGGAAATGACCCGTCAGGAGGACAAACGACATGATGTGAAGCAGCCCTCACGCATCTCGGTCTTTGACCGATTGGGGGCAGCGCCCCAGCCAGGGGGCCAGAATATGAAGAGGCGGAGGCTAGTGCAGAAGCCCCAGTACGGGGTAGATTTGAAGATCCACTCCTGTTATGTGTCAGGAAAAGAAATAGTTGAGCCCGTGAATGCACCTACAGAAGCAGCAGGCGCAGGGGCATCCAACCCAGACACAGATGCAATATTTCGCAATACGCGAAATGCCAAGCGGAACCTCCAAGCCCAGTTTGGCGGCCCGGGTGGCACTTCTAGCCAGAGCCAGGCACATGATGAGCGCCTTCCTCAAGAACAACACCATACCCTCCATGGCATAGAACAGGATAATGACGGAGATGAGAACGTCAGTGTCCGCGGGGATGTGAATCTCCCCTATGAAGACCCCGATGAACATGTGGTCTTCGTACCGCCCTCCAGGGCAACATATAATGCAATGTCTGATGATGCCAGATATGAAACCATGCAGCGCTGACACATCGAGATGACCAATCTCATGCTAGAAATGAAGCGGCAGAAGGATGCTAATGTACGGCGGCCGTTGAGGTCGGTCCCCAACTTCAATGCCCAAAGGGAACAGCAGGCCGGCAGTGCGTCTATGGCTCCCCGCCAGCCCATCCCGGTGAATGATACAGGTGCTATGCCGGAGTTACAGCCAGTGCAAGGTCCAAGCTCTCAATCCCCACAAATCTCTGCAATTGAAGACGTCGTCGCTCAATGACGATTGATTGAAAAAATTGTTGAAGACAAGTTCGCCCAACATGGTGAGGGTACCGCCACTGTTGATTTGTACAGGGTGCCGTATCCGATCCATCACCAGTTCAAGAAGTTGCCACCTGATTGCTCCAATGTACCAAAATTGCAGAAGTTCGGTGGGCAGACATCCCCACACAAACACTTGGCCTATTATTTAACGGCCATGGGTGAACTTGCATTGGAAGAATCATACTTGTTGCGATATTTCGCAACATCTCTTACGGGTACCGCTTTCCAATGGTACTCGAGATTGAAGCCAAACTCTGTCGTTGACTGGGCCGACATGCAAAAGAAGTTCTTAGATCGATTCCAAACTGCAGAAAGAAGGTGTCCTTGGCTGAGCTTTGCTCCCTGAATGGGGTGTATAGTGTTTCCCTTTTGGTAGTCATTCATTCGTTCTTCCCCTTTTTTTTTATTTATTTTTTTTTTACCGGCCTCGATGCGCTTTCGGGTTTTCGCCGGGGTCGGCCCCCTTTAGCTTTTTCCAACGCGCCCATGTGGGTTTTCACGTTGAGGGGTTACCCATTTTTACCTGAGGCGTCCTTTCGGGTTTTCACCTCAGTCGGGTTCTGGGCCTTTTTACCCTTAGCCACATTTAGGATGGGCATGGCTAAGTCCGCCGGGGCACCTCTATTTTTTTTTTTTTTGCAAATGTATCTCATGAGGATCGCCCAGAAAATTCATGTTCTGGCGCATAGTATGTTTTCAA
The DNA here is from genome assembly GCA_014218235.1 of Colocasia esculenta. Lineage (NCBI taxonomy): Eukaryota > Viridiplantae > Streptophyta > Magnoliopsida > Alismatales > Araceae > Colocasia > Colocasia esculenta. The sequence goes on from CM024760.1 coordinate 177,951,858, forward strand.
GTGTTTGCCATTCAACGGGGGAAAGGGCTTTTCTCCTTTGCTGTCGACGAGCGTATATCCACCCCCTTCGTAGGCTTCTGAGACAACATATGGTCCATGCCAATTAGGTTTGAGTTTACCAGTTGATCGGCCGGCCATGACTTCTTTTTCTTTGACCATGACAAGGTCACCTTTCTTGAATACGCGGAGCTTGACCAACTTGTCATAGGCTCGCGTCATTTGTGCTTGATATGCTTGGAGATGCTTGTAGGCCTCCAACCTTTTTCCTTCTAAGTTGGACAGTTCTTCTAGCCTCCTCTCTATCTCATCTTGTTCTTAAGGTTGTAGGCCGGTATGAACAGCTATCCTGTAAGAAGACATTTCAATTTCAATTGGGAGCATTGCTTCTGCCCCACGTACCAAGGAGAATGGTGAACATCCGGTAGGAGTTTTATAGACTGTTCGGTATGCCCAGAGAGCTTCATGTAATTTTTCTCCCCACTCCCGCTTGCGACTGTCGACTATCTTGGCAAGTAGCTTGCACAAGGTTTTATTGAAGGCTTCAGCTAAACCATTGGCTTGTGGGTTGTAGACGGTCGATGTCCTCCAGTCTATATGAAACTTGGCTGCCAGTGCATATACTCTTTTGTTTCTGAATGGCGTGCTGTTATCTGAGATGATTCTGCTGGGAGTGCCAAACCGATATATGATGTGTTGCCGGACAAATCTGGCGACGGTTTCTCCTGTCACTTCCCGCAGGGGGACTGCTTCGGCCCATCGAGAGAAGTAGTCAGTTGCAACCAATATGAATTTATGCCCTTTGGAGGATTGTGGGAATGGTCCCACAATATCCATCCCCCATTTTGCGAATGGCCATGTGGGTGTCGTTGGATGGCGGGAATTGGGGGGTCTCCTTGGTATAGTACCGAAAGCCTGGCATTCATGACATGAACGGGCATATTGATTACAATCCGCGTACATGGTGGGCCAATAAAACCCTTTCAGCTTGATATTCATCTTCATTTTATCTCCTGCTTGGTGGGCGCCGCATAGTCCAGAGTGGACTTCATGCATAATGGCTTTTGCTTCCTTCAGGGAGAGACACCTTAGAAGAACAGACCTGTCTTTTTCATGAACAAGTCTATAGAGTTGATCAGCAATTAGCTGATAGGATGTCGCCCTTCGTAGCAACTGCACCCTTTCTGCCCGGTCTGGGGGTAGCCAACCATTCTTTATTTTGATGATGGGCTCACGCCAATCTTCTTCCTGGGCGGCGTTGTCTTCTTCAAGAAGGTTAACTTCTAAAGTTCCTGGTTCAGGTTCTTCTTCAAGCATACTGGGCATGAGTCTCCTGTGTCTGACTGTTATATCAAGCTCTCCTTCGGGAGGTAGCTTTATGGCAGAGGCTAATTTGGCTAGGGCATCCGCCTGAGAGTTCTTGCTTTTGGGTACATGGCTTATCTCAAACAGGTAGAACCTCTCCCTGAGTTTCAGCACCATGGTATGATAAGGGATTAGCTCCTGTTTCCGGACATCATAATCCCCCGTGACTTGTCGGACAATCAGTTGAGAGTCCCCATAGACTTTAATGCATCTGATGTTCATTTCAAGCGCCAATTGGAGCCCCACAATTAGTGCTTCATATTCTGCCTCATTGTTGGTCATGGGTTTCATGAGGGCACAGGAGTTATGGAGGATTCCCCCCTGCGGAGTGACCAGGACAATGCCGGCTCCCGCGGCAAATGCTGTAGGACCATCATCTTGTTTAATCGTTCGGGAGGCGCCATCAAAATAAAGCTCCCAACATGGTAGATTGATGGTGAGGGCCTCCTCATCTTTCTGAGGAGAAATTTCTGCCTGGCCTTCCACCTCCTGATGAGGTGAAAGTGTTTCTTCTTCAGGGAGTTGAAAGTTGAGAGGAGAGTCTACTGGGAGCGGATGTGCCGCCAAGAAATCTGCCATTCCCTGACCTTTAATTGCCTTCCGTGGAACAAATCTGACATCAAATTCCATGAGAAGCAAGGCCCATTTGCCTAGTCTTCCTGACAATACCGGTTGATTGAAGAGGACCTTGAGTGGATCGATTTTTGATATTAGTTCCACTTGGTGTGACAGTAGATAATGCCTCATTTTTTTCACGGCAAAGACCAACGCCAGACACTTTTTCTATGGGCGGATAGCGGCGTTCAGGGCCCACCAACTTCCTGCTGAGGTAGTATAGTGGTTGTTCTTTGCCTTCTTCATTCACTTGTGCCAGTAAAGCTCCCAGTGAAACATCCATGGCGGCTATGTAAAGAATGAGTGGTTTTCCTTTGATTGGCACCCCCAAAACAGGAGGGGTAAGCAGATAATCCTTGATCTGATCAAAAGCCTCCTGACATTCCTGGTCCCATATAAATGGTATTCCTTTCTTCATCAGCTTGCCAAAGGGGGCGCATCTCCCTGAGAGATTGGAGATGAATCGCCTGATATAAGCTAGCCTGCCTTGAAGTGACCTCAGCTCAGTTATGTTTCTTGGTGAGGGCAGTCCTCGGATAGCCTTGATTTTGTCCGGGTCAATTTCTATCCCCTGGTATCTGACAATAAAGCCGAGGAATTTGCCACTTGACACGCCAAAGGCGCACTTCATCGGATTCATTTTCAATTGATATTGGCGAAGCCTTTCAAAGACCCGCCGCAAATCTGCTAGGTGGTTCTCTCGCCTTTTGATTTGACAACGAGGTCATCAACATAGCATTCGACCAGATCATGAATCATTTCATCAAAGATCTTGGTCATGGCCCTCTGATAGGTGGCGCCAGCATTTTTCAAGCCGAAGGGCATTCTCTTGTAGTTGAAAATTCCTTTGGGGGATCTGAAGGCGGTGTACATCTTGTCTTCGACAGCCATGCGGATTTGATTATATCCTGACGAGCCGTCCATGAATGACAATGTCTCATGTCCCGTAGTCATATCGACCATGGTTTCAGCGATCAGGACTGGGAAGTCATCTTTTGGGCAGGCTTTGTTCAAATCTCTGTAATCGATGCAGATTCGGACTTGGCCGCTTTTCTTCTTCACAGGGACTATGTTGGCGAGCCAAATTGGGTACATGCATGGCTCTGTGAAGTCCACCTACAACAGCTTGTCAACCTCAGTATTGACTTTGAGCTCCAGTTCATGACGCATGCGTCTTTGAGGTTGTTTCACTGGTCTAGCATCGGGGAATATTGACAGCTCATGTTCAGCCACCGAAGGATCTAGGCCAGGCATCTCTTTGTAGGTCCAAGCAAAGCAGTCCTTATACTCCATCAGGAGTTGTTTGTAGGACTGTCTCTCTTCCTCATTGAGTAGAGCGCTTATGAATATTGGTCGAGGATCCCCCGGCTCCCCGAGGTTGAGTTCAATTAATTCATCTACAGTAGCCTGTCCGCCATCTTCAAGTTCACGCGGGGCTGGCTGTAGATCGATGAAGTCTTTCTCCTCATCAGAGTCAGCAACATGCACCTCATATTGTTCTAGATTGTCGGCGACACTTGCCCAGAATTGTTGATTTTCTTCTTCAGAATTTTCTTGAGGCGGAGGCACACCTATTGGTGTGGGTTGTTCTCCCTGTTCTTGTTCCTCATTTGTGGAGTCAGGTTGCTTCTCTCCCGATTGCTCCTCATTTGACGGGGGTTGTTGACCGCATGGTAGACCTCAAAGACCGGCCTCCGGTCATACCCGAGCCCTCTTGTGTCTTTCTTGGAGAAGGGCGGTTGCCCCCGGACATGTTTTGGGTTCCACATCTGTTGGAAGTATTCACGCCGGGAAGCTTCTTCCGCCTGTGAGATTTTTTGCTTCTGGCACATCTTCTTGATATGTTGAGGCATGTCATTCATCTCTTCTACAGGTTGGAGGATGTTTTGTGGTGCTTCGCTCCACCCGAAATCATCAGCTGGAGGCAACTGGGGGACCAGATCTCCCCTATAGAAGACAATGGGCTTGATTTCTTCGCCCCTCTTCTGCATTTCCTTTGTCTGATGAGTGACGACAAATGTCTTCAGTCTTTCAACTCTGTATTCTTCTCTCCGGAAGGGCAGCTGCATGGACGCCGATGGTAGAGAAATGCTTCTATCAATGGCTCGGCCAATCACATTTGCTTCGAAGTTGATTTCTCGCCTTTCTGGCTGATTTGGGGTTGCCTCCGGAACATCATTTTGGAGACTTAGCCGGTAAATTTTCAGGAGTTCCTTGTTTACCGTGAAGAGCTCATCTGCATCCTCATAATCTTCCTCTTCGACGTTAACTTTCTGCTTGCCTTTGTCCTTCACTTGACTTGGCAAGTCAACTGAAGGCTCGCCGAAATATAGTTGGGCGTCGGTCAAGTTGCATTCATTTGGCCGAAAGGGAGCCCGATCAGCGAAGACAGTATGTTGTTCACCACCTATTGCATACTTAATACACTGATGGAGTGTGGAGGGGATGACCTAATTTTCATGGAGCCAGGGTCTTCCCAACAAGGTCTTGTATGAGGTATTGGCATTGATGATGTAGAACACCGCCTTCGTGGTGAAGTCGCCCAACACCAATTCTACTTCGACCCTGCCCAGGGCATTTTCTGAATTTTGGTTGAACCCAGAGATTCTCACATCATTCACCCTCTGTAGGTAGGGGACCAGGTATAAAGACTCAAAGGTCTTGAGGGGCATTATATTGACTGACGCCCCGGGATCGACTAGGATAGTAGGATCCGGTTGAGTTCGTACCCGTTGACTTTGCCTTGCATATAAGCGGGCGATTATGGCATGGCGTGGACAGCAACATGTCTTTATCAAAGAAAGTGACCTCGGCAGCCAATGCTTCATAGGTTTGGGCCTGAGCTTCAGCTACATGGGTTTCATAAACTTCAGGTTGCTGGAGAATCTTTACGAGAGCTTCCCTCAATTCTTTGCTCCAGGCAATGGCATCCCACACAGTCACACTGGAGGGAAACCGCTTCATTTGCTGGATGATTTTTCGATCAGCTCTAGCCCGGATCTGGTCCAGTGGCGCGACCATTTGCTCCAGAGATTTGGGAGGATACATGAGTTTACTACTCTCCTCAGGTTCTGGTTTGTCGCCTTCCTTTTCTCTGAACAGCGGGGCCAATGAGTCTTCATCCGGGGGTGGTGTTTCAACATTGTCCTCGCCAGAGGGACCCGGCTGAGTAGCTTGTTCTGCTGGCTACTCTTGAGGGGCCTGGGCAGCAACCTCGTCCTCCTCATCTGACGGGTCAAAGATAAATGTATTGCCCCGTATCTCCACCTCCGGGGTAGGTTCAGGTTCTTCTCCGCGGAAGACTATCACCCTGTTGAGATTGGACGGATTGGGATTCCCCCGAGTAGGTGGGGCGGGGTTTGTCCCGCGACCTCTGCCTCGGCCTCGGCCTCGTCCGCGACGTTGATAGGTCGCAGTGGTGGCCTTGCCCCCTGAGGATGACAAACTTTCTGGTGGCGGTATCGATACCATATTGCATGAGAAGTCTTTCAGCATTTCTTCTAACTTCTCAATGGTGAGTTCGTCATCTTTATAGAAGATGGTTAGTTCTTCTGGGAGAGGGAACTTTTCACCTTCCCGCATTTGTTGGAGTTTCTGACGAAGCCAGTTCTTGAGCCTTGTCTTGCGCTCCATCTCCTCCCAAGGGATATATTGGTCCAAGGGGACGCCGTTGGAAGGCTTGGAAGGGACATATTCTTCCAGTTCATTGATCAATTTCTGAAGCTTTTGCAGGGGGCTCAATTTTCTGGGGGCCTCCATCAAGACAGCTTGCTCTGCCTGCTTCTTTAGTCTTCTTTTCAAGTTTTTCTGTCTGTTTCTTTCTTGCTTCTTCGCCTGAGCAAGCTTGGTCAGGGAAGGACCATGGGCTTCTGTAGGTGGCTGAGAGGAGCCTCCCATATAAGGGCGGCAGTATGGAGCCTTGTTTCTGATGAACTTGGGTTGCTCATGCTTTTTCGGAGTCATTGTGACCCAATTACTTTCATCCTGCTGGGATTGAAAGGTAGCATTGATTGCCTGCTCAATGATATGGAGAGGCAACTCCTGGAACTCGGCTATGGGAGGGTTCTCAGCTTGTGAGTTCAGTTTGGGAGCAAGTTTCTTTTCTTGTCGAACCTCCTCCCGCTGCATGTTGGTGCTGGGTAGCTCAGCTTTGTCTTGCCCTTTCAAGGCCTGCTCCGGGCCGTGTTCGGATGATTCAGACTTGATCTGATCTTGTTGACCTTGTATGAGAGTTAGCTTTTCTCTTCTTTGCCGAGCTCGGCCTTTCCGACCTAGCTTGGGAGTTGGCTTTGCAACTTTTTCATCAGTGTTGCTCATTTGGGCCTGACCATTTCCTGTCTGAGGCTCATTTTCCTGGGGGTTATCTCCCTGGCTTTGCCCTGTCTTCAATTCAACTATTTCTTTATGGCCTTTGGCTTCGCAACCTTCTTCATGATTGCAGTCAATTTCCAACTTTTGAGCTTTGTTCCTCGGGTCTTGCTTCTGGACCTTGGAGCCCTGTGTGACTTCAAAGTCGATGGCTTGGCTTAGATCTGCCCTTTCCTCTTGTTCAAGGGCTTCCTCTTGGTCTTGTTCGGCTTGACTGTCCAGCAGGCTTTGTATCTCAATGGGAGTCCTGGCATGGAGTGGTGGCCATTTAGGCTTATAGCAATCTTCGACAAAGCCAAAGCGGCATATGATCCCTTCTGTCCGAAGCTTGGCATGCATTCTTTCGGTGAAATTCCCATCAGAGTCGATCTCACCGTGTCTGATAAAGGCCTCTAATGATCTTTGCACATCTTTGCATTCACTAGTAGGGTGCGACACCACGCAATGATATTCGCAGTATGCAGGGTGTTTCTTTTCCGCCTCCGTGCGGATAGCTCGTGAGCCGATAGCCAGTATCTTGCCGGCTTTGCGGAGTTTATTAAATATCGTACTGGTATTTTCCTTTCGGAAAGAAAATTCCCAGGGAGTTGGTTCAGCAGGGGGCTCCGAAGCAACTTCAGCTGGAGGGGTGGTATCGTCAGATGTCTGCCCTTCTTCTTGGTTGTCGGCGCCCATGCTGACGCTGATTACATTCACAGAATAATTCACCCCGGAGGCATTTGGAGCAGAGTTATCCTCAGGGTGGGACGTTGATGAGGTCCCATTAGAGGTCGGCCTTTGAGCATTACTGGTCCCAGCCACAAAGGCAGGCTGCCCCAGCATATTAGACCGGGCGGGTTGATGACCTGACGCCGGACTTCTTAGTATTTCATTTTGAACCACGGCATCTACCGCGGCTGTCAAGAGGCGGTCTTTTATGAATGCAACTTCCTGCATTTGCTGAGCTTGCTGACGCTTGATTTGGTCAAGGTCGCGAAGGACCCACTGGAGCATCTCTATCACTGTATCACGAGAGGGCTCCCTGGGTACAGCAGGTGACGCAGGTCTCCCGGCCTGTTGATTCTCTTCAGATGGAGGGACTTCTTGCATCGGTTCCTCCGAGTCCTGGTGTATAGCATGGACAGATAGCCCATATGTGACTTGTGTAGACATTTGGGTATGATGGGCTTCGTAAGTGTTTCTATTCGAAGCCTCTTGATGGATCACATTATCCGGGACTGTTGCGGGCACTCCTCTGACAGGGAAGGATGACCATACCATCCTTCTTTGTTGCAGAGATCTGGAGACGTTCATCATCCGGCCCCGTCTTCTCATCATCTGGTATCTTGCCCCTGTAACCCTTACTGATTCAAATCTCATTGTAGGGTGAGCGGAGGCTCGGTCCACAATTAATTGCTGAGATTGAGGCGTTGGTGCCTCGACTTCTGCCTCGGCTAGAAACTGGAGCAGATGCTTATGAAAGGCAGGTGCCTGTCTGGCTTCGGTCTGCGCAATTGCAGGTGCATCAGGTGGTGGATTCGAAGGTCCTGCTTCATCGTCATTGACCTTGGCAGCACTATTATAGAGGAACTCATAAAGCCTCTCCCTGGCCTTCTCTTTATCAATTAACTTGTGGATGACGTTGACCGAATAGGTAACAACGTCAGTGGCTTGATTTGCTCGCCTTTGGTTATGTGGCTGCGGTGGGCTGACCAAAAGGCTTCCCATGTCAATTGTTCCTTCGGCTATCCAGGCTTCTACCAAGTCTTTGAAGGTATAACAGTCTTCAAGATCATGACCTCTGACCCGGTGGTATGGGCAATAGCCCGGCCGGGCATATATCGGTGTTGGCCGGTATAGCAGCCCTCCGCGTATGCATGCGCGGAAAATCGCCAAAGTTTCTTGGCGTGGAAAGGAATATAGCCTCTCCACCATCACATCCTCTGTTGAGCTTGAGGATCCTTCAGAAAGCCATCCTCTGGCCGATGAACGGGCCAGGGAAGTAGATGCATTTGCTTGGCGATGAGGCCTGTGACTGGGAACTGGTAGCTGTTCATCCATGGCTCTTAGACGGCTCAATATTTCCCTTTGGCCGTGTTGCAATGATCGGACCCGTCTTTCGAGACTTTGCATTGCCTTTGGCATCCACCGCGCAAAGGCTCCTGAGTGCGAGGGGCTGCCCGCCCGTAAGACGGTTGGGCGTTCGAGGTAGCACTCTCCTGGGTATCAGGTCCATACGTTGTAGCAGTGATGTGTATCACATTAGCAGACTGCCTCTGCTGATCTTGATCATGAGGTTGGGGGGGTCCACAAGGCCTGTCTTCATAGTAATCAGCTTGCTCTGGATCAGTTTTTCTACTTCGTTTTTGAAGACATAACAATCCTCAATTGTATGCCGCAACATTCTGTGATATGGACAGTAATTGGGCTCATCTGTCTTGTCAGCTTCATGAGGCCTTTTAATGTTTGGCAGCTTGAGCAATTCATTCTTCATACAGAGATCGAAGAGTTTCTTCGTATGATCTTTCTGAAAAGAATATGGAGTCTTCAGACGGTCTGCCAATGTGATTGTTGGAGGTGCTTTTCCTTTTGTCTTGCCCCCAGAACCACCTGAAGTTCCTTCACTTTGACCGCCGCTCTGAGGCGAGAAGTCCACAGCATTTACTTCTTTTCCCGTGGCACGTTCTTTGTTGGGCTTGGCTTTAAAGGCCCCAAATGTCGGGTTTTCGGCGAAGAACATTTCAATCTCCGCCACTACAACATTGAGCTGATCAAAGCCCTTTATGTTGGTTCCCAAGAGCTTTTCACTTACTTCAGCTGCCAGGCCCCGCCGGCATATGGTGATGGCATCTTCTTGGGTGGGCGGATTGTCACACCTCATGCTGAAATCTCGCCACCTTTTGATGAAATCAAGAGCAGTTTCCCCTTTTTTCTGCTTCAGGGAGCAAAGCTCAGCCAAGGACACCTTTCTTTCTGCAGTTTGGAATCGATCTAAGAACTTCTTTTGCATGTCGGCCCAGTCAACGACAGAGTTTGGCTTCAATCTCGAGTACCATTGGAAAGCGGTACCCGTAAGAGATGTTGCGAAATACCGCAACAAGTATGATTCTTCCAATGCAGTTCACCCATGGCCGTTAAATAATAGGCCAAGTGTTCGTGTGGGGATGTCTGCCCACCGAACTTCTGCAATTTTGGTGCCTTGGGGCAATCAGGTGGCAACTTCTTGAACTGGTGATGGATCGGATACGGCACCCTGTACAAATCAACAGTGGCGGTACCCTCACCATGTTGGGCGAACTTGTCTTCAACAATTTTTTCAATCAATCGTCGTTGAGCGACGACGTCTTCAATTGCAGAGATTTGTGGGGATTGAGAGCTTGGACCTTGCACTGGCTGTAACTCCGGCATAGCACCTGTATCATTCACCGGGATGGGCTGGCGGGGAGCCATAGACGCACTGCCGGCCTGCTGTTCCTTTGGGCATTGAAGTTGGGGACCGACCTCAACGGCCGCCGGACATTAGCATCCTTCTGCCGCTTCATTTCTAGCATGAGATTGGTCATCTCGATGTGCCAGCGCTGCATGGTTTCATATCTGGCATCATCAGACATTGCATTATATGTTGCCCTAGAGGGCGGTACGAAGACCACATGTTCATCGGGGTCTTCATAGGGGAGATTCACATCCCCGCGGACACTGACGTTCTCATCTCCGTCATTGTCCTGTTCTATGCCATGGAGGGTATGGTGTTGTTCTTGAGGAAGGCGCTCATCATGTGCCTGGCTCTGGCTAGAAGTGCCACCCGGGCCGCCAAACTGGGCTTGGAGGTTCCGCTTGGCATTTCGCGTATTGCGAAATATTGCATCTGTGTCTGGGTTGGATGCCCCTGCGCCTGCTGCTTCTGTAGGTGCATTCACGGGCTCAACTATTTCTTTTCCTGACACATAGCAGGAGTGGATCTTCAAATCTACCCCGTACTGGGGCTTCTGCACTAGCCTCCGCCTCTTCATATTCTGGCCCCCTGGCTGGGGCACTGCCCCCAATCGGTCAAAGACCGAGATGCGTGAGGGCTGCTTCACATCATGTCGTTTGTCCTCCTGACGGGTCATTTCCACCCGTGTGGATACAAAGTTGGGCTTCCGGTATACCCCTTTTCTCTTTTGCCCGCGAGGGTGTTGAGATCTAGGAGGTTGGATTACCGGGTAGTTCTCTTCTTCTTCTGCTTGGGCATTTTTCTCTGCCCTGAGCTTTCTGATTCTTCGGGCCTCCTCCTTGGTGACCCAGATTTGTTTCATCTTGGGCTGATATTTCTGGACCGCGCCACCCGAAGGTCGGGCGCGAGTGCTTCTAGGTGCAGCAGAATCCTCTTCCCGCATCTGCCGGAGCAATGCGAAGCGGTTGGAGGTGGGGATAGTGGGGACAATGTTGCTTTTCGGCAATATTGGCTCGCCCCCGTTCAGGTTGACTCTGATATCACCGACAAGAACAGTCTTGCCGGACTTTGAAATAGTGGCCCTAGGCTTTCTGCCTTTGCGGGCCAGATGCCGCTCCCTTTTCACGGGTACGGCGCTGTTGGAAATGGTATTTACCGAGAAAACTCGGCCTCCACATTGGGGCTTGATGCCCCCAGCTGGAATCAGCTTCATTTCCTTTGCTGGCGCCTCCTGAGCCGCAGGAACGACCCCGAGGAAGTATGGCGAGCCGACCACCGCCGGGAAGTCGCCAAAACACAGCGGGGTGGTGAGGTAGCCGAAGCGGGCATGGTTCGCCACCACTTGCGGTCCGTATGTCACAGCCGCCATTGTTTGATGTTTTCGTTGACTTCCTGTAATGGCAAAGCCAATAATCAGGAGCCAAGTATTAGCATCAGGTCTAGCCCGTGTATGAAAGGTAGGAAAGGTCCCACCGGGCGTGCCAATTTGTTTTAGCACGCGAAGTTTTCTTTCAAAAATCTTTTTATCTTTTTGAAGAAAAAGATTTATTATGATGTTTATCAATTTCGCGGGCGTGCCAGTCTGTTAAAAGACATTTCATTCATGTATCAGGCGATTTGGGTGTCGTGTACTGGACCCTTCCCCGTCGGCAATTCGACGTTTTATTTACATCGAGAAGAACTCGAATACCTTTGATACATTGCTAGACCTGATTATTGAAAACATACTATAAACAAGAAAGACCCCATTCACATCGGGTTCATCTTTCCATGTGGAATTATGGCCATTTCGTCAATGTATTTATCCACATTGGGGGCTGATTAGCCTCATTTCTCACAAAATTAGGACTGATTTGTGAAGCCTACCAAAAAAATGTGGACTGATTCACAATTTTCTCATATTTTGGGGACTGATTTACAATTTTGCCCCAAAATAGGACTGGTTTGCAAATTTCCCTTAAAATGGGGACTGATGTATGAGTTTCCCCTTTATTTAGGGACTGATTCACAGAAAACCCCTTATCTAAGGACTGATTTATAAATTTCTGGTCATGTGAGGGTTATTTTGTAATTTTTATGATGGATAGGATATCATTTCTTGGCCCTTATCCCTTTAGGACATCAAATTTGATTTTTCAAAGATTTTCTAAAATTTATATATTGTAAATTTCGGTTGATCTGAAATGGCTATGTATTTTGGTCATTTATATAAATAGAAAAGATACAAGGTTCTTTTGTAATTTCTTCATGCAGAAAATAATGTCATGCCCAAGTACACATTACGTGGATCATCTCAAGTATTTGTTTCCTTTTTAGAAAAGTCCATGGAGTTCTCTTTCCAAACTTGTATGGACTGATTCATACTTTACATATCATGCATACACCTATCATGCACACACTTCCCATATCATGCACTTGTCTTGAACAGAACAAGGCAAGTTTCTAGCCTTCAAACTTGTATAAAACAGGGCAAGGCAGCACAGCAGCTTCAAAGCGCAGCAGGAGGCCTTGGGCGATTTCTGGAGACTTCTCTCGCTTCGTTCTTTCAGATCCCCAAGATTTCTGAGTTCAGAGAAAGAGAGCCCCTCCTTCTTGGAGCTCTCCTCCTTTTATAGGAGTTGGAGTGGGGAGGTGGGCATTCCACCGGAGTGTAATTTGCCAAGACCCGGGGAGCGTCCACCAGGTACATTTTTTTTGCTTCGGAGAG